>OZ010718.1:7015706-7198471 GCA_963932345.1 Ophion ventricosus | reverse complement strand
GAAAAAACGATAAAAATTGTATTTTGTTTTCTTTGAAATTATTGAGTCGTTGCTAAATTTTGCGATTAGCAAGATAAATTTTGCTTCGAGGTCTTTCGTTTGCGTGAAAAAGAAACGATGAGAAAGAATATTTGAACAGAAATCCAATGATCTCGACGGATATTTTCATTCATCATGATTAAGTAACATCGATTCATCGGTTCCTCCCCCCCCCCCCCCCCCCCTCCAAGCATGAATTACATACACGTGTCTCTTTTAGACATGTAACTTGTATGTAAATACGAAATGAGAATTTTTTCGATCGGATTTTGCGAACTGTCTCGATTGCTCGAGCGACGGTGTACACGACGGACACTTTGGAACTCGTGGATCGATCAATTTTGTGTGTCTGGCATTGCCAGTTCGCAGATTTGAAGAGAAAAAAAAAACTTCAGAGAGCCCTTCACAGGCGATACATATGTATATGTTTGTGACGACAAAACGGACGCCGTTTGACGAGTTGCTCGGACGCCCGTCTCCACTTTAATTACCATCAGTCGGTCGCGTTTGGATTCGTGTATGAAAAACCGCGAAATACACCCTGATCCATCGAGGTTAATATCTGTTCGGGAACTGGAGTGAGTCTCGGCCTCTCTGCGGTAAAAGCAGTGTCGAAGTATCTCGTGTCAAGTGTGTGCTCCAGTGCTGGTTTGAATGGTGGGTCCAGCTGTCTCCTCTCCAATCTGTCCCATTGAAGACTCTGCAAAAGTGCCGTTTCATTTTATTCTATTATTTTTTCTCGCTGCCATCGAATAAATTGCATCCTGTCTTTGCAATTTATTTGAAGTGCTTATTCGTTCTTGTATACTTTCTGGATTAATTTATTCTCATTCATAAAGATTAGCTTCCCTTAGAAACTTCATCACCAGTTGCACCCTCTATTCGGGGTTGTTTTTATACAATCTTAGAATATGCGTTTTATTATTTGTTTTGGTCTGTTTGGGTTCGTTTGGGATGTGATGGAGGAGAGACACTATTTGTTAGATTCGATAGTACCAGGTGTACAAGTATGAAATGCGGATTTCAGACAACAGATGGTGCACCAATGCAGTTTGTGCTATAAAGATTTGACACTGCGCCATTTTGTTGTGTCATCAACAAGTGTCGGACGCGCACTAGTGATAAACTGGAAAAGTGTGTGCATAGTGTTGTGTTGTTGTGTTCAATATGTCGAAGTTTATACCGAACAAAGAGCATTCGCGGACAGCATTAATTTTTTGTTTTCATTTGAAGAAAACTGCTGCTGAATCATACCGATTACTTCGAGAAGCTTATGGTGAACATGCTCCATCGCAAGATACGTGCGAACGATGGCTTCGGCGTTTCAAAAGTAGTGACTTCTATGTTGCAGACAAGGAACATGGAAAACCGTCAAAAAAATACGAAGATGTGGAATTGCAAGCATTGTTGGACGAAGATGATTCGCAAACACAAAAACAACTCGTCGAGCAATTGGGCGTTAGTCAACAAGCTGTTTCCAATCGGCTACGAGAGATGGGAAAGATTCAGAAGACCGGTAGATGGGTACCACATGAGTTGAACGACAGGCAAATGGAAAAGCGCAAAAACACATGTGACATTTTGCTCGCTCGGTACAAAAGGAAGTCGTTTTTGCATCGTATAGTTACAGGGGATGAAAAGTGGATTTATTTTGAGAATCCCAAGCGCAAAAAATCATGGGTAGACCCAGGCGCACCATCCACATCGACCGCAAGACCGAATCGCTTTGGCAGAAAGACGATGCTCTGTTTTTGGTGGGACCAGAGGGGCGTGGTCTATTATGAGCTGTTAAAACCTGGGGAAACGGTTAATACTAAACGTTACCAACAACAATTGACCGATTTGAACCGTTCGCTGCTTGAAAAAAGGCCAGAATACCGAAAGAGGCAACACAAAGTCATTTTTCTTCATGACAATACTCCATCACATACGGCAAAACCGGTTCGCGACACGTTGGAAGCACTCAGCTGGGAAGTTCTACCCAATGCGGCTTACTCATCAGACTTGGCTCCTTCCGATTATCACTTGTTTGCATCGATGGGTCACGCACTTGCTGAGCAGCGTTTTGGTTCGTACGAAGATATGAAAAAATGGCTCGATGAATGGTTCGCAGCAAAAGGGGAATATTTTTACTGGCGTGGTATTCACAAATTGCCCGAAAGATGGGAAAAATGTATAACAAGCGCTGGAGCATACTTTGAATAAAGCACTTTTTATCATTCTTCCGAATTTAACGTGTTTTTTTTTTAGAAAAAAAATCCGCATTCCATACTTGTACACCTGGTGAAAGCAGAAGCAATGTATGGAATAATGGAGATTGGGGGAAATAAGCGTGTTTGAAGGAATACAGAGTACATACTGTAAGATGGCATTGGGGGTGGATAGAACAACGACAAATTATATATGGAGAAAGGAACTGAGAGTGCGTAATATGGAATATTTGATGAAAAAAAGAGCGTTAAGGTATATTAAAGTGGTGATAAGAATCGAGGAGACAAGGTGGCCAGAAAAATTCTTAATAGAATAAATAAGAGCAATAACAAACGGAGACCCGACAAAATGGGGGAAAACTTAGTGAAAGTATTAAGAGATATGAAAATAGAAGACATAATAAAAATGATAAGGGAACGGAGAGAAGTGAAAGGAATAGGCGAACGGATAAAAGAGCGGATAGGAAACTTAAAAGAGGACATTTTAGGGAAGTAAGAGAAAATATAAGAAAATCGACGTTTAAGGAGGTACGACTACTCCCTCAGGGTCAACAAAGAGACTAAATTTATATTACCTCACGAGTTTTCTGATTTATGTTAACTTATGTTGAATATTCGTATTGTCGATCCCAAAGTGCCAAATCTGTGGTAAATATTTTATTTTGCAATTTTATTACGAAAAAACTGAACGGTCAATATAGCTCAAATTTTTCCAAAGGATGCACAGGGTATCATATAAAAATTTCAGGCACGAAAGTTGGATTCGTCCCCATGATCGTACCTCCTTAATGAGAAGGACAAATATATTATAAAGAATGATGATATGCCATGGAAATATTAGTCGGAGGAGGGAGCAAAGGGAAGGGACAAGGAAACGTGGGCGAGGTTAAGGGATAACACCACTCTAGGATTTTGGAAATATCGTTTTTTTTTGGCTTAAAAAATACTTTGGTGTCATAAAAATAATATGCAATTGGTCCTGTAGCGATTTTTTTTTGTTTAAAGGTTCAATTATCGATTTTCAACTTCAAACTCGTACAATACATCGTACGACTTTAACAACTTTAAACGCGTTTTTCTCGAAACCACTTTTTTCAAAATGGGAGGACGGATTACTCGAACACCTTTGCATGGATCGATTTGAAATTTTGATAGTATCTTCACAATTACATTCTCTATGAAAGTACGTAGCCGTTTTTTGATTAAATGTAAACTTTTTTTTAATAAACAATTTACTGCTTATTTTTTGGGCAAAAAATCGATTAATTTTTTCCAAAGTGCGCAATTTTTGAAAAATTTGATAAAATCCCTACGTAGTCCCATAGCTAATAATATATAGATTATAATTTTTTTTGGTTTTTGTTCCAGGTCTTATACTTTACGAGAAAACCGTCCTCCCGTGAAGCTATTTGTAAAAAATACGTTTTTCAAGATGGGTTTTTTTTTATATCTTAATATGTGTTAAATAAACCCTCTCAAAAGAGATTCTATTCCTTTTTTCATACTCTCAAAATAAATTGTCAACGTTAGGCCTTATTTTCTGCCGCTGGAGTGGTGTTATCCCTTAAGATGTGGCAACATCGGAAGTGCGGGAAAGAGAGGGGCAAAGGAATGGAAGTGCTGGGTATGTAAAGAATAGAATGAGACATTGGAGCACCTGTGAATCTGTAGAATAAGCAGGGAGTTAGTAATAGAGAGTGCAAGGAAGAAAGCAGATGAGTGGATGGAAGAAATAGATGATGTGGCAATAACGGGGGAAATTATAAATATGTTGGGTGGGGAAAATACAAAAAGGGATATGTGAATATTTTAGGGATTTAGAGGAAGTGTGCAAAATAATGACCAAGGAGGATGGTGGAGGAGAAAGAGGTGGAGTAGAGGAATAAATGAAGGAAAAGGCAGAAATGCTAGAGAGCACGAAGTACAAAAATGCGGGGTGTAGTAATTAAGTGGAGGAATATATAAGCGAAAAGTTACGGTTTTGTAAAGAAAAATTGTAAAAAGTTGTGCAAATTAAACTCGTTTGATTGATCGATATTCGTTTTAAAGAATATTTTCTAACGAGTTTCAAGTTGATACACGCAAGGAATACAATTTTCCAAAGAACTTTTACATCCCATTTCATCCTTTTAGCGGTTGACTTTCGAAAAATCTTTTTTCAGTGCACGTCTACACCCTTTAAGGAACATATCTTTCGAATTTCATTGAGATAACATCAGGGAATTCGTTTTTCCCATACAAACTTCAACACCCCGTTTGTATCCTTAATTAGCGATTGTTTTGAAAAATTGTAAAATATACGTTTCATTATTTGTTTTGGAAAATATTTATACCAAGTTTCAAGTTGATACACGCAAGGAATACAATTTTTCATACAAACTTTTACACCCATTTCATCGCCTTAAAAGTTGATTTTCGAAAAATCCTTTCCTAATGCACCCCTGCACCTTCTAAGGAACATATCTTCCAAATTTCATGTTTCTATCTTCAGCGGTTTCGGCTGTACGTTGTCCATACGTCAGTTAGTCATTCAATTAGTCACGGAACTTTTTTATATTCGTTTTGACGATTGGCCGGTCCAATTGAGAATAATTCATAGAAGCCTTCGATTGTGTATGAAAGGAGCAATATTTTTTTGTTTTTATGTTTATGTGCAAATCGAACGATTGGGGGTAGGATTCAGTGAAAATAATCATAATAGCCTGGTAACATATTTGTGCAAGTGCACCACAAATTATTTACAGTTATTTGTAAATAATTATAAATATTCCTCTCACGTGAAAGAACGGATGAACGGATATTTCGTGAGCAGGTGGCCTCTTGCCAGCGTCCTTCTCTAGCAGACAAATCAAAACGTCCATTGCTTCTTGGCTCAAGTATCGTGGTATGAAAGGCCTCTCGTTACATATGCTCCAGAAAAGCTCGTCCTCGTCACATCCGGAAAATGGTGATTGACCGGTAAGCATCTCGTACAGCAATACACCGAACGACCACCAATCAACCGCCTGATTGTACTTCAGTCCTTTTATAATCTGCAAAGGAACCCATATCATGAATGCGTGGTTTTTTTTTCACACAATCTACTCATTGTAAAATGATTTTGCAAATTATTACTGTTTAATATACATTCATTTTGAAACTGTATTTATGTTTTGTAGACTGGCTCCCAATATTATTAATATTGATTTATAATTCGGTTATTATTTTATTTGCGTCATGGTATTCTTGTTGAACTAGCTGCAGTAATACGACTATCTAAATTCATAGCATCAAAGTAAAGTTCACATTTTACGAAAATATAATTTTTCAGTATTTCTTCATACGTCGTGTCAATATTATTGATAGGTCGTTTGTAAATTATCTTGATTTCCATCATTCATCGTCGTATATTAAGGGAGGAAATACATATAACATATATATATATACATATATTTAATTAAACATGCCAAGAATACGATGGAAAGGTAAAGTAAGTCATTAGTTTGAGTAATTGAGTTTTCGTAGTTCAAAACTTTAAGTCATTACTGGATAGATATTAAAAAATCCCCAAAATTCTTGAAAATTTTAGGAACGATTCTTGATAGAATAATTATACATTAATTATTTTTGAATTTTTCACTAAATAATTTAGTAGTTATAAACGTATGAATTTAATACGGTCGCTTATGGGAAAACAGCTTCTGCAGATGTTGATGGTTGCAAAACGAATGGAACTAAATCGCCGTAAATTCTGAAAATATTATATCATCAAGGTTTAGGATCAAGTGATTGATTATGCTAAGTTTCAAATAAATCGACTGAGTAATTGTCGAGAAATTAATTAAAGTAATGTATAGTATCGCCTTTTCTCAACGATTAATTAATAGCAATCATTTGAAAACCCAATATATATTAAGTTTTTGGGTAATTATTGATAATAATAAGATGATCTGAATGTATTTATAAAATTTAAGAATTGAGAAATTATTTTGTTGGACAGTCGACACAGATGCACAGTCACTGCACGAAGAGAATTAAATGTTAAAAATTACCGTGCAGTAACGGTAACCAGATGACAACCCTTAAACTTCGCTTATTATTACTGAGTAAAACACAGATTTTCACGAAAATAAAATAAAATTTCTTCTTCAGATAGAAATTTTTACCAGATTTTATAGTAAATTTTGATGTGTGACAAAATACGCAAAACTTAAATTTTAAAAATATATAATATCAGCGAAATTTTACTGTGCATTTTATTATTTTATGCCTTTCAAAAATGTCTATAAAAAAGTATCGTCTTTATAACAGTTATTTTAAGATTTATTATAAAATTTAATGAGTGTTATAGGAAAATGTATTGTGCTCTTGGTAAAAATTATCGTGCGCGCTACCCTTCTTGTATAGTAAAATTTTAGCTACGTATTTGAAATTTTCTGTAACGTGAGTTAAAAAATACTTGTCGCATACGAATTATTATGCTTTTCTCACTTGTCACCAGATTGAAGTATATCACGGTAATTTTTACCGTGAAATTCACGACAAAAATTACTTTTTAATTCTCTCCGTGTGACAAAACCCCGGTCAAGCCCACGACAATATCGTTGAATGTAACTTGAATTATTATTAAAAGTAGAAAATTAACAGTTCTAAGTAGAACCGTTAATTTTCCACAATGAACTGAAAATTAATAGTTCTAAGTAGAACTGGTAATTTTCTACGGTAAAAGTGAATTTACCACAGTTAATATTCCACAGTAAAAGTTAATTTACCACAGTAAAAGTGAAAAATTAACAGTTCTAAGTGTTAATTTATCACCAAATTAGCTATTTATAAGGCTCAACATTTACGACATGATCTAGATTTATAAATCCACGATTTGCCCATTTTAGACTAAGTTTTTGTCCGACGGTCCACCCAGTAATACCTTAAACACGTTTTTTTCAAAACTACATTTTTTAAGTTTGTGGGAAACATAACTTTAAAACACAAAAAAAAAACACGTTTAAAAAGTACTTTTATATTTAAAAAAAGAATGAAAATTTGGTGTAAAATTAAAAATTATTTTTCTGAAGTGTTACATTTTTAAAAACTTTTTACCTTTATTAAATTTTTCTTAGGTATAAGTTCAGCATTTGGATGATGAAATACTATAAATTCTTGACTTTGGAAAATGCTTACAAAAATGAAGCAGGGTAAAGCAGAAGGAGAGGATAGAATAACAAGAGAATTCTTAAAGGGCAGGTTCATGACGATGAAAAATTCGATTTTATTTTATTTTTTTTACATAGTTTGCATGCTTAAAGTGTTTAGAACACGTGGGTAAAAGAATATTTTCATATCTAAAGTATTTAAAAATTTACAGTTAAACTTTAAATGCGTTTTTCTGGAAACAGCATTTTTCAGCGCGCCGGGCGCTCTACAGCTTCAGCGGATGAACCGATTCACATGAATCTCTGCGCAATTGAAAGAAAATTCAATTTTCAGGGCCACCAAAAGCTCAAAAAGCTGTTTTTGTAAAAAAAAAATTGATTAAATTATTTTTTTTTCGTCTTCGAAGCCGAAAAAACCGGGCAAAAAATTAGGTTTTTTTTCAGACGACTGCCATTTTGTTAACCAAGAGCTTTTCAGAAAACAAAAAACGATAAGGCATCCCAAATTTAGTCTAGTTTGATAATTTTGAACCCTTTTTTGTTTAAGATGAACTGTGGAGCGTCCCATGCATAAATAAATAAATAAATAAAATTGGAATTTACTCTCCATTGATCGGAGAATAAAAAACGTTGAAACTCATTTCCAAAAATATTTATTTTATATAAAAAAAATTCCCGAAGTTCATGTATTATTCATGCTTCTCGACGGTAACCTTCCCTTAAAGGGATTCCGGAGGGAGTCTTGAGGGAACTAACAGAGATATCGAACGACTTTTGAAAAGAAGGGGATATTGGACGCGGGTGGGAGATAGATTGGATATTGCCAATACATAAAAGTGGAGACATCAACAATGCAGCAAACTGCAGAGGAATAACTCTACTAAACACGGGGTAAGAATTATTAACCAACATAACGGCAGGAAGGTTGAAACAGTGGACGGAGGGGAAAGGGATACTTAAAGAGAGTCAAGCAGGATTTAAAAGCGGAACAGGGACAAGAGAACGTATCTTTGTACTGAAGGCATTGGTTAGCAATGAATTGAAGGAAAAGGAAGGTAAGCTATTCACAGCATTTGTGGATTTCGAAGTGGCTATCGACACTATAGATAGGGAAGCATTACTGAGGAAGCCAAAAAAATTAGGGATAAAAGGAAGTTAAAAAAAAATGATAGGCAACATATACGAAAGAAAAGAAAATGAGGTTATAACGCAGAAGGGTGTAACGGAGAAAAATTAGTACCACGAGAGGAGTTGCGACAGGGATGCCATCTCAGTACACTCTTCAGTATCTTCATAGAAGACATGGATGAAAGTTGGACGAAGAAAAACGAGGGTGAAGCTTTTATAGGTATAAAGAAAATATTTGTACTAAAATTTGAAGACGTTATTATATTACTAGCAGGGGAGGAGAAGAGTTAAGGAAGATGATAGCATCACTGGAGAAATATGCAGAAAAACAACAAGCTGATTGTGAATATTGACAAAACGAAAATAATGATTTTTAAAAAGGGAGGAAGAGAGAAGAGGCGGCAAATGTGGAAATACAAAGGGGTAGGATTGGAAATAGCGAAGGAATACAAGTACCTGGGAGTGTGGCTCTCAACAGAGAACACTTTTGAGAAACACACGAAAATAATGACTGGAAATTTGCGGAAAGGGATAAACGCAGTATGGGATATATGCAAAAGGGCAAAAACAGATAGTTTAAGAAGGAAAATATGCCTCATGGAGGCATCAGTAAAGAGGACTGTGTTGTATGGAGTGGATACGTGGGGGTGTAAGCGGAGAGAGCAAATAGGAAAATTACAGGGTAAATATTAGGTGAAGTAAAAAGTTCTGAGCTTTTTCCGCTGAATGTCTGTATACATCGCATCGGGTCATACTATAACGGCGATTCAAAGGTAACATTACGCTTCAAAAAAAGTTCTTTGACAGTTTTGTGTTTGGTGAAGCCAGTTGTGTGTTACAGCGTTCCAAAATGGAGGCAAAATAAGAGAAAATTCGATACATTCTTCAGTACCACTACAGACAAAGTGAAAAGGCGGAGCAGGCGGCCAAAAAAATCTGTGCTGTTTATGGACCCAATACAGTATCGAATGCAACATCGAAGCGGTGCTTCCAACGATTCCGTTCTGGTAATATGAACGCCGAAGATGAGGCACGCTCTGGTAGGCCGGTTTTGTACCATCAAGAAAATTTTGCAAATGCTTGAAAAGGTGATAATCGCTTGGTGCCAGGTCTGGACTATACGGCGATAGAACCTTCCATCCAAGCTCTCGGAGCTTCTGGCGCGTCGTTAAAGATGTGTGCGGCCTGGCGTTGTCTTGATGGAACACAACACCCTTCCTATTGGCCAATTCTGGCCGCTTCTGGTCGATCGCCTGCTTCAATCTGGTCAGTTTTTGACAGTAGAGGCCCGAATTGAGTATTTGGCCCGATGGGAGCAGCTCATAGTGGATGATTCCCTTCCAATCCCACCAAACACACAGCAAAACCTTCTTGGCCGTTAATCCGGGCTTCGCGATCGTTTGGGCCGGCTCACCGCGATTGAACCACGATCTTTTTCGGCTGTTGTTCTCGTATGTGATCCATTTTTCATCGCCAGTCACCATCCGCTTCAAAAATGGGTCGATTTCGTTACGTTTCAGCAAAGAATCGCAGGCATCAATTCGGTCCAAAAGGTTCTTTTGCGTCAATTCGTGTGGCACCCATACATCGAGCTTCTTCTTGAGACCAGTCTTATGCAAATGGTTCCAAACGGTTTTCTGGCTAATCTTCAGTTCCTGGGCAATGGAATATGTGCTCACATGCCGGTCCGATTCGACGATTTCCATGATTTTATCGACATTTTCGACGATTGGCCTACCAGAGCGTGCCTCATCTTCGACGTGGTAATAACCAGAACAAAATCGTTGGAACCACCGCTTTGCTGTTGCATTCGATACTGTATTGGCTCCATAAGCAGCGCAAATTTTTTTGGCCGCCTGCTCCGCCTTTTCACCTTGGTCGTAGTGGTACTGAAGAATGTATCGAATTTTCTGTTTTTTTACCTCCATTTTGGAACGCTGTAACACACAACTGGCTTCACCAAACACAAAACTGTCAAAGAACTTTTTTTGAAGCCTAATGTCACCTTTAAATCGCCGTATATAGTATGACCCGATGCGATGTATACATCGTGAGATATGGCTCACTAAAGACATCTAGTGGAAAACGCTCAGAACTTTTTACTTCACCCAATATATTCAGAATTTACGGCTATATAGTTCCATTAGTTTTGCAATCATTAACGTCTGCAGAAGCTGTTTTCCCATAAGCGACCGTGTTAAATTCATATGTTTATAACTACTAAATGATTTAGTGAAAAAATTCAAAAATAATTCGTGTATTATTATTCTATCAAGAACTATGGTTCCTCAAATTTTCAAGAATTTTGTGCGTTTTTTTAATATCCATCCAGTGATATATTAAGAAAATGTTTTGAAATTTTCGGCGTTTTTGCGATTTACCTCAGGTGCCATGTAGTCTGGAGTACCGCAGAAAGTATCGGCAGTTCGGTCTAGGAAAATCTGTAGCTTGCACATACCGAAATCAGCGATTCTTATGTGTCCCTCGAAGTCGAGAAGGACATTGTCGAGTTTAAGATCGCGATAAACTATACCCTTTTTGTGCAGAAAATTCAGACCCGACCATATCTCAGCAGCGTAAAAGCGTGCTCGCGACTCGGCGAATCTGCCGGACTTTTGTATATGGAACATCAGATCGCCGCCATTGAGATACTCCATTACGAAGAAAAGATGCGAATCTGTTTGAAAAGTGCAGAACAAGTGACAGAGATACGGATGTCTCGTAGCTAGGGTCAAAACTTTTCGTTCGATCAGGGTACACTCGACGTCGTCGTCCTCGAGAACGACGTCCTTCTTCAGACACTTGACTGCGTAAACGCAATCCGTACGTCGTAATTCAGCTAGCAACACCTTGCCGAAACTTCCTTTCCCCAAGACCTGAAAATGGACAATCGTAAAAAAATAAAAATGAAGCAATCGATTAAACGTACCGGAAAGTTGGGGAAAAAAATGCTATTAAATTGATTAATTTATGATTGCTGCTGAATCATCAAGCAGTTGAAAAAGATCCGACATTTCTCAACGAATGACTTTACAGACATTGAAAAATAACAAAGCCAGTACTTAGTCATCGACTCGATGATCAAAGAGCCTTATAGCTAGTCAAATTTTCGAACGCTCGTGAATAGAACACAGAAATAATAATACTAATGGTGGTGAATTTATAGATTTGATTCGCAATATACGTAATATTGAAGATATTTGTGCCTTAATTATTCGAATTACGTCGACGACCGCTTTATGGTCTTTATTCTCCCTATCTATTTATAATCGCAATTCATTTAGACGAATCTTGGACCAAAATCGTTATTTCTAAATCTATTATTATTCACACATTACTCAGGTGTGCGCACGTCACATTTATTCCTCGTCATTCGGCAATATGCTACGATCTACGATTTAGACTCTCATTCTCACATCAATAATCTTGCAGATTATTTTTTATAATTACTTGTATTGTTGTTGCACGAATTTTCGAAATATACTGTAGCGAGGGTTACACGAATGACGGCAATTATTGTGCAATCGCATTGTAAATGTGGTTAGAGTTTCTCTCGCGTGTTCGCAGCGAAAATATTTACTCTGGTACGGAATGCCATTTGGCTCTTTATCCGAAACAACGTCTATAGACACTTTCTCGCATATAATGAGTATAGTGCTGACTATATTTTGTCCAAAAACATATTTCGCCTCGTGATGATCAGCAGAATATTAATGTAACGTATACAGTAGAACCTCGATTATCCAAACCTCAATCAACCGCATTCGATGTTTAAGAGAGTTTGAAATAAATATACAATCTATATTAAAGATATACACGAGGCATTTCGCGCCATTTCACCTAGTCCCTGACCTCGACTATTTTTTATTTTCCTGATTTTTTTTTGTAAAATTGTACCCCATGAAACGAATATTCACACCAATTTTTAGATTTTTATCTTTTTTCTTTTAGGAGTTATAAATTTCCAAAAAACGTCGATTCCGGAAGTTTTGGAAACGTTGAAACGCTGATAACTCTTGAACTAATTGAGATATCGACAAATGTCAATATATATATATATATTTTTTTCATTTTGAAGCATACTTTCATGAAAAAATATGAAAAAAAATTATCATTTATACTGGACCACGTATTTTTTGCTTCGAAAGTGGAAACTATTTATCTTTTAAAGATGATTGGCGTTTCTTTTTTTTTTTTTCAAAAAATTGTCCAACATAGAGTGACCCATTCTATGATTTTTAAGACTAGTCTCATCGTGGGCAAATTTTTCCTTCTATCTTTTTTCGAAATATTAAAGGAGAAATTATTCATTTCTCATTTAATAATTACATTTTTTTTTTTTAATTTCGAATTATTAAAAGAGAAAATTATTTCCAGATTAAAATGATAAACATCTTCAAAAAAAACATGATTAATTTTAAAAAAAATAAAAGGAAAAATGGGCCCACGACGAGACTAGTCTTTAAAATGATAGAATAGGTCACTCTATGTTGGGCAATTAAAAAAAAAAAAAAAGAAATGGCAATCATCTTTAAAACAAAATAGTATCCACTTACGAAGCAAAAAATACGTGGTCCAGTCTAAATGATAATTTTTTTTCATATTTTTTCATAAAAGTATCCTTCAAAATGAAAAAATATATATATTGACATTTGTCGATATCTCAATTAGTTCAGGAGTTAACAGCGTTTAAACGTTTCCAAAACTTCCGAAAGCGACATTGTTTGGAAAATTATAACTCCTAATAGAGAAGAGATAAAAATCGAAAAATTGGTGTGGATATTCCTTTCATGGGGTAACATTTTACAACAAAAAAATGGTCGGGGTCACGGGCTAGGTGAAATGGCGTGGAATGCCTCATATATAGATATATAGATATAACTTTAATATAGATTGTGTATTTATTTCAATTTTTATTGTATATCATTCCTTCAGAAAAAAAAATGACGTTTTGATTATCCGAACCATCTTCAGTCCCAATTGGTTCGGATAATTGAGGTTCTACTGTACAGTCTATGTTTAAATACAATACGCCCGCGAAAAAAACATTCACGACGTCGAAAAAAGTACTCTAATTACTTAGAGTATGGCAAAATACTCTAAGTACTTAGCGTATAACAAAATACTGAAAATACTTAGAGTATAACAAAATACTCAACGTACTTAGAGTATGACAATATACTATAAGTACTTAGAATACAAAAAAATACTCCAAGTACTTAGAGTATTGTTTCATTTTTTCGCTTTGATACAAGTAGCGGTACTCCATCAAATAAAGTGCCCAAGTCTATGCGTGCGTTAAACTGGAAACACAAATATTTAAGATATTCCTTTCACGAACCCGAATATTTAACAATTAACGAATTTTCGTCTGCAATTAAGTAAAAATAGATCCCAGTATACTGGTAAAATTTCAAGCCAAGTTACCAAACTTTTGACAAAAAATTACGACTCTAAAATTCCCCTAATTTATACAGCACTAATGATTTATATACTAAATAACTCTAGATGTCTGATGTAAACGGCACTAAGGATGTGAAAAAATTCGGAAGATTCCGTAACGACAATAAAAACAGGAGGTCACCCAATAATTAAATAAAATGTTAATGATAAATCATTGAAAAATGTGACTAGTAGGTAAAAATTGAACTCAAGGTACCGAACTTTAAACAAAAAATTACGTCATTAAAAATCGTCTAATTTATACAGCACTTTATGGAGATGATATGCTGGCTACATTTATTACATATGTAATAAACAACAAATGTTTTTTTCCTGAAATTTATAATATTTTTTTCTACAATGCGCCACTTTGGCAAAAATCAATATATCGAAAAAATCCGACGTACTTCCGTAGTCGTTCTTATATTGGGAGTACAAATAAGCCTCCGCCGTTTTTTTTTTGTAATCAAAAATTGGGCATTTATTGCAAAAGAACGGTACTTTATATTCTATTCAAAGTATTGTCCATCGCTAGCAACTACTTTTTGCCATCTATCTGGCAGCATATGGATACCGCGTCGGAAGAACCCTTCATCTTTTGAGGCTATCCACAAATCGACCCAATTTTTAATATCTTCATATGATATGAAGTGCTGCTCAGACAGGCCGTGCGTCATCGATCGAAATAATGATAGTCAGAGGGAGTAATGTCTGGTGAATACGGCGGGTGGGGTAAAACTTCCCAATTGAGTGTTTCCAAGTAGGTTTTGATCGGCGCCGCAACACGTGGACGAGCATTATCATGCAGGAGAATAATTTTGTCGTGTCTGGAGTAGTAGTGGGCGCGTTTTTCCTTGAGTCCTCGACTCAATCTCATCAATTGTGTTCGGTAGAGAGCACCGGTAATGGTTTCGTTCGGTTTGAGCAACTCATAATACACGACACCAAGCTGATCCCACCAAATACACAACATGAGTTTTTTTTCCATGAATATTCGGCTTGGCTGTCGATGTTGAAGCATGGCCAGGTGGTCTCCATGATTTCTTCTTCTTTGGGTTATCGTAGTGGATCCATTTTTCATCACCAGTGACTGTACGATGCAAAAAACCCTTTCGCTTATGCCTGGCAAGCAGCATTTCACATGTGAAAAATCGGCGTTCAACGTTTCTCGGCTTCACTTCATATGGAACCCAATTTCCTTGCTTTTGAATCATTCCCAACGATTTTAAACGATGTGAAATTGCTTGCTGAGTCACTCATAATGTAAGTGCAAGTTCGTCTTGCGTTTGGCACGAATCTCCCTCCAATAATGCTTCCAATTCCGCGTCTTCGTACACTATCGGCCTTCCGCTACGTTCTTTGTCTTCGACGTCAAACTCACCGTTCTTAAACTTTTAAAACCACTGACGACAACTTCTCTCACTTAAAGCAGCCTCGCCATATGCTTCTGCAAGCTATCGATGCGCCTCAGCTGCAGATTTCTTCAAATTAAAGAAGTAAATCAAAAGTTCCCGCAAATGACGCTTATTCGGCTCAAAACTCGACATTTTCGCATGAAAAAAATTATGTCATACTGATACAAAATCGCTAATATTTCAAGGTTATGGTCTTGCCAGATGTCCAACCTTACGATATGACGTTTTACATCTGACAATTTCAACAATAACCTCCTGGTGGGGCCATCTTTTGTCAAACGGCGGAGACTTATTTGTACTCCCAATAATTTATATATTATAATTTAAAAAAATAGCGAAAATATGCTTTTTTTTTAGCTTCGAAACCCACGTAAGCCCTTAAGCAATTTTTTGGCCATCTTTTCTCCTCCATTCTTATCAGCTCTTTTTACCTTAACGCTCTTTCCAAGAGCTTCAAAATTAATCAATTAAGTGAAGATGCAATGTAAAAATGTTATTAATGAAAATATCACATTTGCCTTACTTTGAGAAAATTAAAGTCCGTGACGGTGTATTTCTTGAATCTCGGCAGATTGGTTGCAGGCGGTGTGATGCGTCCACTAGCGTGATGATCCGAGCCATCGGAGTTGCGTTGATTGTCCGATGATTGGGAGGGCGCTTCACGAGAAAAAGAGAATAACCATAAGTTACAACAATATTAAATAATATTCGACTTTCAGCGAATGTTAACTTTCTCAAATGCTTTTACGAAACTTAAATTTATTCTACATTCAAAGTTATGATTCAAGCGTTGGCAACAATATCTTATCAAGTATACCTTGAAGAAGCGAAATCCGCAATGGTAATATGTTTATCAACACCCATGCCTCGTTTTGCTAGAGTATAACTGTAACTCTAAAGAATATATCATTCCGGATAACTTTGACGTTTTGTACTCGACCCTGATTTTAATTGTTGCTCTCTCTCTCTCTTTTTTTTGCTCTCTTTCAATCTATTTCTTTCGTCCTTTGTCAAACACACCCCCCCCCCCCCCCCCCACACACCCACACACCCACACACCCACACGCACACATCCACACGCACACACCCACACACACACACACACACCCACACACACACACACCTTCCCTAAAATCGACTTGATGAAGACAGCTGGCACCTGGCCTGGGTACCTGGTACCAACACGCATATACGCGACGACGATCAAACTGTACTTTTGGCCATGTGACATTCTTCAAAAATAGACACGATACCGCGATGGCAGCGAATAAGTTCGTTCCTCGCGGATCGTGGATGTCGGGGTCGTGCTGTTCGTCCCTTGATCAGTACAATGGGGAATTTTATATGCGGCATGAGAAACGTGCAAGCGTGGAAGAGTGCTACGGGGGAACGAAAGCACTATAAGCATCAAAAAATCAACCAGCACTGTAAAAAAATAAGTGCGTTGTTTCAACACGTTTGGAGCTTGGAATTCTGTCGCGAATATCAACACGTTTTCTCGTGTGTAGTTCAAATCAATAGAGTTATGCGTGTAGTTTCAACACGCTTCGAGCGTGTAAACGCGTGGCGTTTGTTTCAACACGTTTTATCCCGCGTTGCTCTGTATGAAAGCAGTACATGCTCAAGGCATCACGGACTGTGATGCCTTGAGGCGGTATAGAATATTTCATAATTCCAAAATAAAATTTTAAAAAGTCTACGGGAGAGCTCTATTTCAATGGTTTTCTATTATATTGGGTGAAGTAAAAAGTTCTGAGCGTTTTCCGCTAGATGTCTTTAGTGAGCCATATCTCATGATGTATACATCGCATCGGGTCATACTATACGGCGATTTGAAGGTGACATTACGCTTCAAAAAAAGTTCTTTGACAGTTTTGTGTTTGGTGAAGCCAATTGTGTGTTACAGCGTTCCAAAATGGACGTAAAAAAGAGAAAATTCGATACATTCTTCAGTACCACTACGACCAAGGTGAAAAGGTGGAGCAAGCGGCCAAAAAAATGTGTGCTGTTTATGGACCCGATACAGTATCGAATGCAATAGCAAAGCGGTGGTTACAACGATTCCGTTCTGGTAATATGGACGTCGAAGATGAGGCACGCTCTGGTAGGCCAATTATGGAGAATGTCGATAAAATCATGGAAATCGTCGATTCGGACCGGCGTGTAAGCACATATTCCATTGCCCAGGAAATTAAAATTAGCCAGGAAACCGTTTGGAACCATTTGCATAAGGCTGGTCTCAAGAAAAAGCTCTATGTATGGGTGCCACACGAATTGACGCAAAAGAACCTTTTGGACCGAATTGATGCCTGCGACTCTTTGCTGAAACGTAACGAAATCGACCCATTTTTGAAGCGGATGGTGACTGGCGATGAAAAATGGGTCACATACGAGAACAATAACCGAAAAAGATCGTGGTCCAATCGCGGTGAGCTGGCCCAAACGATCGCCAAGCCCGGATTAACGGCCAAGAAGGTTTTGCTGTGTGTTTGGTGGGATTGGAAGGGAATCATCCACTATGAGCTGCTCTCATCGGGCGAAAAAACTCAATTCGGACCTCTACTGTCAACAACCGACTAGATTGAAGCAGGCGATCGATCAGAAGCGGCCAGAATTGGCCAATAGGAAGGGTGTTGTGTTCCATCAAGACAACGCCAGGCCGCACACATCTTTAACGACGCGCCAGAGGCTCCGAGAGCTTAGATGGGAGGTTCTATCGCACCCACCATATAGTCCAGACCTGGCACCAAGCGATTATCACCTTTTCAAGCATTTGCAAAATTTTCTTGATGGTACAAAACTGGCCTCAAGAGAGGCTTGTGAAAATGAGCTCGCCAAGTTTTTTTACCAACAGGGACGAGGACTTCTTCAATCGCGGAATTACGAAATTGCCTTCAAAATGAACAAAAGTTATCGAACAAAACGGCGCATATTTGATCTAAATCGGATAATCCTATGTTAATTTCATCGTCGATATAAAGCGAAAAAAACGCTCAGAACTTTTTACTTCATCTAATATGTTGTCCGCGTCGCATGTTCCCACTCTACGTGTGTTGTTTAGGACCAACGGCGTTGAAGCAACGCACGTTATGTGTGTTACAATAAGTGTGTTGCTCGGAAATACGTGTAAACCGTGTTGATGCAAAGACACAGTACAAAGCGTGTTCTTTCTGTACGAAGAAACAAGCAGTACGTTTTGTTTTAACGCTTCTAGTGCATAGTGCACACCTACTATCCATGTTATATGTTCTGTCAATACACCCACAACACACTTATTTTTGACTGTGTACGAAGCGCGCATCCACGAGCGACGACGAGACTTGGAATACCCCTAGGAATTCTCAGGAAATTTTGATCTATCGGGAACAGATGCTAGACCCTATATATTCGTATTGGAGTTCCCGACGAGTGGGTGGAATCGTAAGATACAAATTTCAAGGCCACGAGGCCACGGAAACTCGAGGGTCGAATGACTATTGCGTGAAATATATGAGTACAGTATTTGAGGTATTCCTTTCGCGGAGAGCCGTATTGGCGTGGCCAGTCTGTTTTTCTAGGGGGAGCGGGGGTGGGGATGCAGGAGGGTCCTGACAAAAACTAGTTTTGACCACGAACATCTTTTTTTTTAAATAAAATTTACATAATAGTCGGTAATCACGTAACACACATGAAATATGAAACTTGCTTTAAGGCAGTAGTCTCGCCACAGTTACGTTGAAAAGCTTATTATCCGCTCAATCGTTGAAAACTTCGAAATATTGTGAAATATCCGTATAATGTCGGTTGTACATTAGAGTGGCCAAAAAAAAAAATCTCTCCGATTCGGGCTCTCACCCCTTGAAATGTTACTCAATACTGAACCAAAGAAGCTTGTGAAAGGAGCAGCCTGTAGGTTAATTCTAACAGGTGACTCATGAGCTTTTCTTATTCTTCATTTGATTTACACGTAGAAAATTCAAGTCTGCTCTTCAGATACGGCGAATTCTCAAAAAATATGAGGAATGTGAGTTGAAATTCAGTCGACGAGATTCTTTTGTAGCCAATGAAGTTGCACATATGTTTTTACCAATGTATTGTGGATAATAATTACAGATACAGTTGTGGAAAGTATGTTTCAAGATTTTTACACGTTAAAATGGCTTCATTATTCTATAACTAATATGTCAACTTTATATCCATATACTTTTTATCTGGATGCAAGCATCAATCTACAAAATTCTTCTTGTGACAATTTGAATATTGCTTCCGGTGATTCTTCACCACCTTCAGAAGATACTGCATCTGTTCTTCATTTTTTGTTGACAATCCATTATATTCTTCGATGAGGGCGACACCTCGTTCAGCGACATCATTAACAACTTTCCACTCCTTAAAAACTGCCAAACATTCATTGAAGCTCAGGCTACGTTCCCATTCTTCGGGGCTTTCACGAAGAAAACCGTATGGCAATTCGCAGAGTTCAAACAAGCGTAGTGATTTGTTTGTGATAAAATAACTGATATCAACATCAACTATGCGCTTGAATTGGTCGTCACTCAATACTACACGTTTAACATTTTCATTCAGACTTTCGCGTTGTATCGCCGGAACCATTTTTTGTTTCACGTTGAGCGGAATAGCCGGGTCGAAGAAGGATAAAGCTGCGAGCTGTTCACATAAATACCATAGATGTTCTCTCAGTTTGTTAGCAACTGCCTTAGAAACGTCGGGATTGATAGCTTGAAACTTAATCAAATTTTGCATCAACGACAAATCGCAGTTAGGGGCTTTGATTGCACATGGTGCAATCGAAGAAAGGATGCATGACTACGAAGGCTTCAATTTGGGATTATAAATCCGTTTACTATATATAATAATCCCCTGATTGGTCCAGACCACTCATTGATTGTATCTAACGAAAATGGTTTGCATTGATAAAGAAAACGTTATCTTATCACGTGTAAATCAAATGGAGAATCAAAAAACCTCATGAGTCACCTGTTAGAATTAGCCTACAGGCTACTCCTTTCACGAGCTTCTTTGTTTCAAATGGAGCAATACTTCAAGCGGTGAGAGCCCGAATCGGAGAATTTTTTTTTTTTTTCGGGCCAGTCTATTGTACATCTTATCGGGATGTAAAAGCTTATAAAGTAACGATTAAAACGCCTAACGTGATGTTTACCTCACCCTCACTTTTCTATCAGACTATCCATTTCGGCTACTGATACGCAGAGACTCTGCGTATACAGATATGCACACACTACTATAATTTAGTTCTAGTCTGCTCCAGTCGCTTCGTGGCCCTAGCATCGCGTGACATTGCTTAATTTTAACCGCTGTATCTTTGAAACTAAATTTTAAAATTTAGTTTCAAGGTCTAGGACAATTGAGGAAGGAAATTTGTTTAAATTTTCATTTTTCATTAGTACAATTTTTCTAGATGTTTTTTTATTTTTGAAAATTAAAATATAAAAATGAAAATGAAAAAATAAAAAATAAATATAAAAAATTGTCGTTAATTCAAAATGAATATGTAAACAAATTTCCTTTCTCAATATATTGTCCTAGACCCCATCATTCCCAAGTGGAGCCTCTCCACTCATCAAAATTCCAACCAAAAATGGAAAAAAAAATGTCAAAAAAAATTCTGAAAAAATTCTAACCACTCCAGTGAACCCATGCAACTATTTACTCTCCTGACATTTCCTCTAAAACCCTATAGTTCTTCGATGACGCCTTTTTGTCTGAAACATGTCTTTTTTAGTTAAAAATGCAATACTGGGGCGAAAAAAAATCGTAAGAGACTTTATAAAAAAACATAAATGTAGGTTTTGATATCCTTTTTAAGTTTACCATGGAAAAAACCGAGGAAAACATTTTCTACAAACTTTCTACAAACTTTTCGATCGCCAAAAAATAGCCGAAAAATAGCCACGTTCAAAAGTGTGCACCGGGGCGAAAAAAAATCGTACAGAATTGTCTAATAAAGCAAAATAAAGATAAACTCGTCCTCTTTAAAACGCCACTTGGAAAATTCAATTACCTTTATTTTTGAGTGCGCTGTGTAAATTTTAGTGTGGTAAGAAATTTCGACTAGTGAGTGCTTTTTTCTGTCCAGTACTGTATATATTAGATGAAGTAAAAAGTTCTGAGCGTTTTTTCGCTTTATTTCGACGATGAAATTAACATACTTAGGATTATCCGATTTAGATCAAATATGCGCCGTTTTGTTCGATAACTTTTGTCCATTTTGAAAGCAATTTCATAATTCCGCGATCGAAGAAGTCCTCGTCCCTATTGGTAAAAAACTTGACCAGCTCATTTTCACAAGCCTCTCTTGAGGCCAGTTTTGTACCATCAAGAAAATTTTGCAAATGCTTGAAAAGGTGATAATCGCTTGGTGCCAGGTCTGGACTATACGGCGAGTGCGATAGAACCTTCCATCCAAGCTCTCGGAGCTTCCGGCGCATCGTTAAAGATGTGTGAGGCCTGGCGTTGTCTTGATGGAACACAACACCCTTCCTATTGGCCAATTCTGGCCGCTTCTGGTCGATCGCCTGCTTCAATCTAGTCTGTTGTTGACAGTAGAGGTCCGAATTGAGTGTTTGGCCCGATGGGAGCAGCTCATAGTGGATGATTCCCTTCCAAACCCACCAAACACACAGCAAAACCTTCTGGGCCGTTAATCCGGGTTTCACGATCGTTTGGGCCGGCTCACTGCGATTGGACCACGATCTTTTTCGGCTGTTGTTCTCGTATGTGACCCATTTTTCTTCGCCAGTCACCATCCGCTTCAAAAATGGGTCGATTTCGTTACGTTTCAGCAAAGAATCGCAGGCATCAGTTCGGTCCGAAAGGTTCTTTTGCGTCAATTCGTGTGGCATCGATACATCGAGCTTCTTCTTGAGAGCAGCCTTATGCAAATGGTTCCAAACGGTTTTCTAGCTAATCTTCATTTCCTGGGCAATGGAATAAGTGCTCACATGCCGGTCCGACTCGACGATTTCCATGATTTTATCGACATTTTTGACGATTGGCCTACCAGAGCGTGCCTCATCTTCGACGTTCATATTACCAGAATGGAATCGTTGGAACCACCGCTTTGCTGTTGCATTCGATACTGTATTGGCTCCATAAACAGCACAAATTTTTTTGGCCACCTGTTCCGCCTTTTCACCTTGGTCGTAGTGGTACTGAAGGACGTATCGAATTTTCTCTTTTTTACCTCCATTTTGGAACGCTGTAACACACAACTGGCTTCACCAAACACAAAACTATCAAAGAACTTTTTTTGAAGCGTAATGTCACCTTTAAATCGCCGTATAGTGTGACCCGATGCGATGTATACATCGTGAGGTATGGCTCTCTAAAGACGTCTAACGGAAAACGCTTAGAACTTTTTTACATCACCCAATATATGTGTGTGTGTATGTGTGCACAGACCATTGGCTGTTTCCAAAATTGTTTCGAGCAGCCGCGAGCGCCGTTGGTACGACATTTGAGACAAGTTTTTACAATTTTTCACGCTTGGTGAAATTACCGAGACGAGATATCCTGCATGAATTATAATTCGAGCTTGTATTTAGCGGAAGCTCATACCCAGATGTCTGCTTGGCAAAAAAGTATTCACTATAATGTAATATCCAGATATCCGCATAGAGGAAAAAGAGAAGAAAAGATATGTGGCCAAGCATCGAAAATGCTGAGCCACCAACCATAAACTGTTCTACTTGACGTGGAATGTCATATATATATATATATATATATATATATATATATATATATATATATATAGAATGAAAATGCGAGAAGAGATAGGCCTGTGCTTAAAATATCTTTCCCGGCATCGACCAAGCAGAGCCCGCGAAGTATTACCTAGTCGTATGAACGCAGTATTATACAACGACAGTGGTGCACGGACCGAAAGACGAGAATCAAATCTCAGGCAAATAATTGCGCCGAGAGCATTGTCAACTCGCTCTCGGAGAGCTGCGTAGTCTCTTGGCCACTCGGGCACAGCCATTAGCATTGTCAAAAAAAAAAAAAACATTTAACACAGCGTTACGTAATAACGTGGCTACAATACCGTGCCGTTTCTTTGATGTGCCGATTACTGCAACGTGAAATTAACGCTTGCGATATATACATACACGTACGATCTAAAAGCATACGTTGCTCCAAATTAGCCAGAAAACGAAATAGTCGACTCGACTCCACCGCCGGAATTTATATATATATATAGGTATCTTAATGCAATGCGCAAATATACGCTCGGGGAGTTTCGGGATTATTACCAGCCCGAGTTATGCGCGAAAGTGGAATGTCCGGTCAGAAACGCGCTCCCATACGATCTGCGCGAGCCAGAGATAAGCAAAAAGCATGCAATTTTATACCTCTAGTCGCAGGAATAAAGCTTCCGTTTTCGGTTGTGCGTTATTACGATGTTTTTTTTTTCTTAAGGCCTTATATACGCGAAAAGTTTCAAAATTTTTCATTTTTTTTTCAATTTTTGATTCCATTAGCCTGAACGGTTAGGAATATTTTAAGCTTTACAGAATTGAAAAATTCCAACAATTGTATTAAATAAGGTAAGATTGCATTTATAATAGATACCGCGCGGCGCGCCCGACCGCCAACTTCAAAGCCGTTTTTCCACGATTCACTTTTTTGAACCTTGTGAAAGTTCTAACTCTTGAACGAAGGTTCAGATCGCTTTGAAATTTTTACAACATATTCTTAGTATCATCACCTATCGTGTGAACCACAGAAATAAAAATTTCAATGACACAAAAAAATATAAAAAATAAAATACCAACAGAAAATTGAGTAAAAAAAATTTAAGTTTCGAATTTTTATTATAATAATTTTTTTTAAAATAATACTGTTGGTTCAAACTGAAGATACATTCATTATGCAATTATAAATATGTTCATTTTTTTTTTCAGACACCCACATCGATGCCGAGAACTTTCATCATCAACGGGCGCGCAAAAAAAAATACATTGCTTTATTATGTTATATCTCCGCCATTTGTTAATATTTCTGATTTTTTTTTACATATACTTAACCATGTGCATAAATGATGTGTAAAAAAATGTTGTCAATATATGCGTCATTTTTCTTTTAACCGCGTCTAGAAAAGTACCTTCGAAAATCGGCGAATTCGCGTATATAAGGCCTTAATTTGTTCCAATATTGATATATTCAGTTGAATATCGCGTTTCAGGTGATTTCTTTCACGAACTCGAATATTTACGAATTAACTGACTTTTGTCTACAATTAAAGAGGTTGGAGCGATCCAGCTCAAAAAAAAAAAATGCATGCGTGGTATCGATTTATTCTGCAGATGCTAAGTTTTCATAAAATATATAATTAAAGAGCAAAATTATGCATTTTTATACTTTTATTACGGGAAAAAGAAAAACTGTTGTTTTACTACCAACTTGAAAGAGTATAACAGTATTTATGATTATTATGAAAGGGTCGTGATGTCTTATTAGATTCAAAAGATTGATAATATTTAAAAGATTAAAGGATTAAGGGGTTACACCTAGTTGGAATTTTTGAAAAAATCGATTTTTCGTTTTCGACGGATTCTTATAATATAACCTTTCAAAAATATTCTCTGAAAATTTCAAGTCGGTCCGTTGAAAATTGGGCGAGTTATGAGCGTTTACAGGTAGGTATTTTATCTACGTATATACCTGACGTAAAACTTTAAACGCGTTTTTCTCGGAATGACTTTTTCAGAATCGATGACCAAAATATCTCAAAAGCAACTAAACCGATCTGCTTCAAATTTCACAGACATTCTTTGTGTATCAAAAGGCAGTCCTTAATCGAAGGATTTTTTTTCAATGCATACTTCTTTTATATCAAGGAAAATAGAGTTTTTTTTTCACCGAAATTTCGACGATCAGTTTCGATCGGCGACCATTTTTTCAAAAATCATTATTTTATTGCATCCTTCGATTAAAGACTAGATAATACGGTACAAAAAATAAATTCATTTGGTTTTTTGATTTCACATGATTTGTTCCCGAGCAGGAGTGGTCACCGCGAAGGACCTTTTTTGCACAGCGGTCTGTGCAATTTACTGTATCTCCGTCGTTTATAAATATTTCCCAGTAAAAAAATTGTCAAAGATACTTGAAATGATAACCTTTACTATGAAAAGGAAAAAGTTAAAAACCTGCATCCATTTCCCCAAAAAAAATTCACGAAAACACCTCTTTTTCCGGCCGCGAACCAGGTGTAACCCGTGAAGATTCGTAATCTTTGATCAAACCTTGATGGTTCAATAGTGAATATACAGGGTGCTTGGCGCATGGACCGACACAATTTTTTGAGAGATTGGGGGAGGAGGTCATTTCCTAGTTTTCTCACCATTAGACCAGATGTCCTAAAGGTCACGGTATTTGAGATATGATTTCTTTTTTCGTTTTTTTTACTTACCTTATATTTCGCTTTTAAAACGACATAACTTTTTTGTTTGTGCATACGGAGTAAAGAATGTCAATTTGAGGAAAATTTATAACTCAATTTTAAGAAAAACATCGGAAACATAAAAGTTCTTTTCTTAATCCTGATCCAGGCAAATTATTTATCTCTTATTTTCACCACATAATTAATGATTTATATGACATGTAGCATACAGTTGGAAAGGGTATAAACTAGAGAACTTTTTAAAACAAAAAATACGTTCAAAATAGCTTTTAGTTTTTTTATAACGAATTTAGAAGTTGACATGTTTTTTTTTACACATTTTCAAGACTTTGGAAGCTCATGAGTCATTTTATTGAAGCTAGTTGTATCAAATAATGATTTATTTATAATCAACATACATTGCAGAATACAACAAAAGTTATTTCGTGCTAACAACCACAAACAAACAAGTTCTGACGATTTTAAGGCGAATTTTCGGTAATTAAAAAAAACGAAAAAAAAATTATATCTCAATTACCGTCACACTTAAGGCATAGGGTCTAAGGGTGAAAAAAATAGCAAATGACCCCCCCCCCCCCGGAATCCCTCAAAAAATTGTGTCGGTTCATGCGCCAAGCACCCTGTATATGGTTTTCGATGGGCAAGATGGGTTTTTACTTTTTCTAAATGTCAACAAAGGTTTAGTTTACGTTAATCCGTTGTAAGAAATGGTTTATCTTGGTGCTAAATAGCAAACAAAAAAATTACCTCACTCGTAGCGTGAACGTCCCGCCCATCTAAGCGCACGTCAAATTTACAATTAACTATTTTTTAGCTCTCGTATTTTGTGGTAAGAAAATTTAAAAAAATTCGTAAGGATTCAGTATAATCTGGATAATAACATATATACCCATATACCCTTTATATATATTTTTTTTTTGTTGAATCTCGGATTATGTGTAACGCTCCAACCTCCAGTGAAAATACATCCCAGTGTACTGGTCAAATTTCAAGTCAAGCTACCGAACTTTTGACAAAAATTACGACTTTGAGAATCGTTTAATTTACGCAGCACTTCATGGAGACATGCTGGCCATACCCGTGCAGCAATTGTCGTAAATTTTGTCTGTGGTTGTAAATAAATCCAATTGGATTCCCATACTTTTCCCTACTTCGTGATATGATTTTAACGGGATAATACATTGGATCCTTATACTAAAACGTCACGCTCGCACAATGGCTTTAAATCGAAATTCCTCATTGGAATCCAATGTACGAATCCAATCTGAATTATAAAGGATTCCTACATTATCAAAGAATTCGACAGGATCCTTCATGGATCACATCGCATTCTGTACGTTGAATTTTCTCAACAAAATATTAGATGAAGTAAAAAGTTCTGAGCGTTTTTTCGCTTTATTTCGACGATGAAATTAACATACTTAGGATTATCCGATTTAGATCAAATATGCGCTGTTTTGTTCGATAACTTTTGTCCATTTTGAAGGCAATTTCATAATTCCGCGATTGAAGAAGTCCTTGTCCCTATTGGTAAAAAACTTGACCAGCTCATTTTCACAAGCCTCTCTTGAGGCCAGTTTTGTACCATCAAGAAAACTTTGCAAATGCTTGAAAAGGTGATAATCGCTTGATGGCAGGCCTGGACTATACGGCGGGTGCGATAGAACCTTCCATCCAAGCTCTCGGAGCTTCTGGCGGATCTTTGAGATCCACTCATTTTGTATATCTATATATTGGGTGAAGTAAAAAGTTCTGAGCGTTTTCCGCTAGATGTCTTTAGTGAGCCATATCTCACGATGTATACATCGCATCGGGTCATACTATACGGCGATTTAAAGGTGACATTACGCTTCAAAAAATGTTCTTTGCCAGTTTTGTGTTTGGTGAAGCCAGTTGTGTGTTACAGCGTTCCAAAATGGATGTAAAAAAAGAGAAAATTCGATACATTCTTCAGTACCACTACGACCAAGGTGAAAAGGCGGAGCAAGCGGCCAAAAAAATTTGTGCTCTTTATGGACCCAATACATTATCGAATGCAACAGCAAAGCGGTGGTTCCAACGATTCCGTTCTGGTAATATGGACGTCGAAGATGACGCACGCTCTGGTAGGCCAATCGTCGAAAATGTCGATAAAATCATGGAAATCGTCGAGTCGGACCGGCATGTGAGCACTTATTCAATTGCCCAGGAACTGAAGATTAGCTAGAAAACCGTTTGGAACCATTTTCATAAGGCTGGTCTCAAGAAGAAGCTCGATTTATGGGTGCCACACGAATTGACGCAAAAGAACCTTCTGGACCGAATTGATCCCTGCGATTCTTTGCTGAAACGTAATGAAATCGACCCATTTTGAAGCGGATGGTGACTGGCGATGAACAATGGGTCACATACGAGAACACAGCCGAAAGAGATCGTGATCCAATCGCGGTGAGCCGGCCCAAACGATCGCCAAGCCCGGATTAACGGCCAAGAAGGTTTTGCTGTGTGTTTGGTGGGATTGGAAGAGAATCATCCACTATGAGCTGCTCCCATCGGGCCAAACACTCAATTCGGACGTCTACTATCAATAACTGACCAGATTGAAGCAGGCGATCGACCAGAAGCGGCCAGAATTGGCCAATAGGAAGGGTGTTGTATTCCATCAAGACAACGCCAGGCCGCACACATCTTTAACGACGCGCCAGAAGCTCCGAGAGCTTGGATGGGAGGTTCTATCGCACCCGCCGTATAGTCCAGACCTGGCACCAAGCGATTATCACCTTTTCAAGGATTTGCAACATTTTCTTGATTGTAAAAAATTGGCCTCAAGAGAGGCTTGTGAAAATGAGCTGGTCAAGTTTTTTACCAATAGGGACGACGACTTCTTCAATCGCGGAATTATGAAATTTGCCTTCAAAATGGACAAAAGTTATCGAACAAAACGGCGCAAATTTGATCTAAATCGGATAATCCTAACTATGTTCATTTCATTATCGAAATAAAGCGAAAAAACGCTCAGAACTTTTTACTTCATCTAATATGTACCAAAACTTTGAACGCGATTATCTCGAAACTACATATCTTGACAGGGCGGGATTGATATCTTGAGTAACTTTCACATTATTGAGTGAATTTGCACAGTTAGCGTTCAAACAAATGACATGCTGAAGTCATTTGTTAATAACAATGGTTTCAGCATACTGTTTTTTTTTTTAAAGAAGATTAAGGTTTTCTTTGGAGAAGCTGTAATTTCTCGTATTTTTCGAAATTTCCAAAAGTGGACCGTGAACCTATAGCCAGTTGGATATATTTGAAGAAAAAAAAATTGTTTTCGTTTCGGATTACGTTTGAGCCTGGTAGAGATCCCACCGTTTTGGGCCTCGCCGCTGGAGGAATGCAACGCCAACTGCAGCACCATGAACACTTTGAAAGATTTTCTTCCGAAAAATTACATTGTAACCGCAAACATTGTACAACATGCTGGGAAAAAATTAATTCATTTCAACCAATGTGTTTCTAGAAAAAAATGCATTATTCTGACCCGTCAAATTGGGCTTCCAGAGAGGGATACCCCCTCAAGCGCCACTATAATCTACTAATGATTCAAATGGGTCCTGGCTTATGCGCCCTCAAAATACGGCCCTCTGCGAAAGGAATACACTTCAACCTTTCTAATCGCGGTGGGATTTGCTGCGCATCACACTTGCAAACATAGAGGTCATCATCCACTCAGCCGGCTCTGCGAAGCTGACGTAGCGGATAGCAGACCCCTCCAATCTCACTCTCATTGTCTAGCATGCTTCGAGCCTGACGCTAGGGCCTAGCGCTTCTCCCACCATGCGCTACACCGATCGATATTCGTCACCTAGTGGGGTGCTGATTTCATTTATGGAGGTGCCGTTCAGAGAGGTTGCAGTGTACCCCAAATTACAGTAAATAAAATAGGTTTGTTTGTCAGAAATGCACACATTCCCGTGCAGAAATTGGTTGGAGGGTCCCCAGATCCTACCATATCCCTATAGAGATCTTATAGGAATGCCTCACGTAGGGAGTCCACATGGGAATCCAAGTGGATTTCGCGCTATTTCCCGATTCGTGACATTTACGATTTTTTTTAATTTGCAATTCTCAGCTGGAATAGTTTGGGTCTCCCAAAAAGAAAAAAAACTTTCGTGTGATTCCGTGCACAAATTTTTTGGGGATTCCCAAGATGCACTGACAGCTCTATGAGGATTTTTTAGGGATGCCGTATATAGGGAGTTCTCATTGGATCCACATAGGGATGTTCGATTTTCTAAAAAAAATCGATTTCGAGATCGATTCTGAATCGGATGTCGGAGAATCGGTTTTGCCAAAAATCGAAACGTAAGAATCGATTTTTTTTACATTATACAGCACATTCTGAACAAAGAGAGGCGTACATCTTCAACCCTTAAACCCTTCATAGCTCAACAACGCAAAAATAAAAAAATAGTTGACTTTATAGTAGGTTTTAATAAATGAAAAAACACGGATTGTTCAGTTTTTGAAAAATCAATTGTCCCGATGAAAAAAATCAATTTTTTGTATCGATTCACTGCCGTCCGATTCGTTTGAGAATTGTTTTTTTTTTGCCAGAATCGAATCTTCGTCTGGATGGAAACTGATTGCTACAATAGACTAATATTATTTTTCTATTTTCGCAACCAATCAAACAACTATTTTTCGAGGCAGAGAACACATTGAATCAAACATCGCAATAGGTTTGGCGCAAATTGATTTTTTTTTTCACCAGGAAAGAGACTTCGGCCTTAAGGGGCACAACTAGTGTGACATTTTCAAAAAATCAATTTTTTTTTTGCATTTCTCGATAGTCTATACCTTCAAGAATAACATACTAAAATTTCGAGTGCGGATCTCAGATAGTTTTTGAACTACAGCCTTCTAAAGAGCAGCTGCTCTTCGGTCCGAAACGTGCGTAAGCTATCCCGACTAGAAATTTTGCTACGGGACTGACTAGGGCCGGATCCGGCATCCGTATCCCGTACTACGGCACTGAACAGGCGGCCGGATCAGGGCTTTATCAGGCGTGTAACGCTTTTTGGCAACCGACCCGGATCCGGCTGCCGTTTACGGCCCTCATCCGGCTGCCGTTTACGGCCCTGATCCGGCTGCCGATTACGGCCCTGATCCGGCTGCCGTGCCTGAAATGAAAAATAAAAAAGGCAACAAATGACGAATAAAAATATTCTGGTAGTATTTTTCGTTTCCATATGCTTTACTTATATTGCTGCATATATGATGATTGGATTAAAACGTGTTCTGCCTCATTAAAGTTTTTGTCTAGCCTCGGTTTTGAACCTCCGTCTTCTAATTCTCGAGCTGAACGCGCTACCTACTTAGCCATCCTAACACTTGCAGGAATGCTCTTTTTTTCGTTGCTTATATTATCATCATTTTAAAAAATGTCAATATTTTTTTATGGCGTTGAAGTTAGCATCGAAGTTAGCAATGCAACGAAAATTAATACTTTTTGACCGCTGAATTTCTTTTTGCCTGATTAGGCACTAGAAATAATCCACACGTTTTTACGTATTCTTATTAGAGTTTTACGATTTCAATTTACAAAAAAAGGCTTTTGATGATGATAAAAAAAACGATTGAAAAATTAAAAAAAAACGTACGTAGTGGCGTGTCGTACTACGGCATTCGGGACATCAGCCTGATCGGGGCTTGATCAGTCTTCAGGCTGCCGGATCAAAATTTCTAGTCGGGATGTTTCAACGCGTTTTTCTCAAAACGACATTTTTCTAATTTTCTGCAGTTTCAACTCGAATTCAAATCATCCGATCGACTTGAATCTTGTTTTAGCGTATTTAGTATTTGTTTCTTCATACAATGACCCTCCAGTTTTTTGATTGGATAAAAAATGTCAATTTACCATGCAAAAACCATCAGGTTTTTAAGCGTAATTTGGAACTTTTTTTTCTAAACTCCGCCAATTTGCTGGATTTTAATTTTTTCTCATAATCCTGCGTCATTGCACAGGCAATACCTTCTAGTTTAACGGAATTTTTTTATTTTTTGATTCCAGGCACTCCAAAGGCCGCAATCACTGCAGCAGTGGGAGAATTTTTTTTTTTTGAGACTCGGGCGACGTCGCATAAGTCGCTGAAAATTGAATATTTTTATACAAAAAAATTACTGTATATACATAATTTATACACAAATATATGCTCGAAATTTCAAAACATTCGATGCGATAGTTTTCTTTCAATAAATTCCCGAAAATCACCTTTTTTTTTGGGCAGTCACACTAGTAGTGCCCCTTAAAGAGTTGAAGATGTATGCCTTTTCTCTTTTCAGAATGTGCACTTTACTTCATTCGTGTACGTTTGAGCTTTTCTGTTTTTTCTTTTGTACCGAAAGTATAAAAAAAAAACAAATTGATTTTTGCAAGATCGATCTTCAACGTTTCGATTTTTTGCACAATCGATTCTCAGACATCCGATTAAGAATCAAGACCAAAATCGATTTTTTTTTCGGAAGTTCGAACATCCCTAGTGAGCTTTGCTTGGAATATACAAGTTGTAACGAAAATCATAAATTCCAAACTAAAACAAAATATATGCTTATTCGCATAACTTAATTGCAGGGAGTATCACGTGCCAGGAAGAAGATCACAGTAAATCAACCGTTAAAGTGCAGCTGTGCTTCTCTCTCTCTCTCTCTCTCTCTCTCTCTCTCTCTCTCTCTCTCTCTCTCTTATACTTTACTCTCTTATACTCTTGTGCGTTTCTAGTAAAATCGAACTCGCCTCCAACCTTTGAGAAACTAAATTTGGACAAATTTCTGGCACGTGAGTAAATACATACTCGAAAAAAAAAAATAGAAAATTCCTAGTGGAATAAAAATACGACGAAGGCCAAGTACGAGAAGGTTTAAAAAACTTAGCGAACTTTTGCATCTACATGGGCATCTCTAGTTCGAGGTTAAGGAATATAAAAATAAAACGAGCTAAAGCGAGAAAGTTTCGAGGATATGCTGTGCAATGTTTAGAACTAGAACAAACGAGAAATAAAAATGTTCTTAAATAACTTGACGCTATTTCGAATTGTCAATTGCGAAAGACACTCGTCGACAGTTTTTCGAGTTTTCTTCGAGCACTCTCCGAGCACACACAACACACACACACACACACACACATACACACACGTGCATCTTTCATCCCACAATCGACTTTTCGCTCTTTTTTTCACAGCTTTTTTTTTCTCTCATTTCCCCTACTCCTATAAGTCTCTCTCTCTCTCTCTTTCTCACCCGAATGTTGAAACTCATTCCCGACGACGATACCCAAATCATCGTCGAGCAGGTCTTGTTCGCCACCACCACCACCACTACCATCACTGGCACTTCTAATTCTTCTTTTTCTCTCGGTAACAGGCACTGGTTGGGCAAAGTATTGCTTATCAGAGTTATTCCCGCTGGTGGTCCAACCTGCCATCACTTTGTCGTATCAGTTTATATGGCTCTACACACTCAAATTCTCTTCGTCGACTAGAGACGTTTAGAATTATCGTTTACTGCATCCAGAGGCAACGATACGTTCGTCCGAATAAAAAAAAAACAATCATTCGAGCTTTTCAACATGTAAGTTTTACATGTAAAATAAAATTTTTATCAATTGTTAATCGCGTTTCTTTTTACTTCAAATAAACTTGTTTCTTCGTCTTTTCCTTTTTTTTTCTTCTTCTTCTTATTAACGACGAGACGAGTTTTGTTTGTCGACGGAACGGAATGACGAAAAAACAAAGCGGCAGAGTTGTGTGTGGTCTCGCGGGAAAATGAAAGCTCCTCGTTCTCCTAGTCTGCGAGAGACACGCGCGTGTGCACACGGAGCCGATCTTTTCATATTCTCTCGTATAAACGCGGCCAGTGATGAGACTTGCGGAATACGTTAGAGCCGGAAGAAGCACGAGTGTGTGTCTGTGTTTGTGTGCGCATCATCGTTTATATGTGTGATGTACTCTCTCTCTCTCTCTCTCTCTCTCTCTCTCTCTCTCTCTCTCTCTCTCTCTCTCTCTCTCTCTCTCTCTCTCTCTCTCTCTCTCTCGCGTACAAGCAATAAACGATTTCTTGACGTCACATGTTAAACAAATAGCGCGAAAAGAGCGAGAACACCGACGAAAATAGTTGAATCTTGACGAAGAATATGCGCGAGAAAACGTCTCGCATATTCACACACGTGAGACGGTATCAAGAGAGTGAGAGAAGATACGAGTGAAGGAATGAGAGAGAGGGGGAAATTTTTGGCAAAACTACCGGGTTTTCCTATACCCATGAGGGGGTACATGATATTTTTCACGCCAACACGATCTGGCAAGGATCCGAAACATTTTTTTATTTTTTATTGAATGCGTCCAATTAGCGCAAGTGGCATGGCGCCACAAAACAGTGCTCTCTGCAAAATGAGCTTTCATCAAAATCCATTTGATCCGATATATTGGGATGTTGAATAAGTTCAGGCGGTTTTTTTTTTTGTGAAAATCAATGATTGATTTTTCAAAAATTAGTAATAAACATGTCACTGAAAGTATCGTCCATCGCTAGCCACTACTTTTTCCCATCTTTCTGGTAGTATTGTAATTCCAGGTCGGAAGAACAACACGTCTTTTGCAGCTATCCAAGAGTCGACGCATTTTTGGGCATCGTAAGAATGGAAGTGCTGCTCAGCCAGGCCATGTGCCATCGATCGGAACAAGTGATAATCGGTAGTGGCAATGTCTGGTGAACAGGGTGGGTGAAGTAGGACTTCCCATTTACGGGGTTGGGTGGGTTTCGGAGCCAAAAAAAGCATATTTTCTCAATTTTTTAAAAATATCATATATAAATTATTTTATTCAAAATGTTAAGCACATAAAAAAGCAACATTTCAACAATATTTTCAAAACATTTCATCCAAAAATTTGGGAAATTCAGCCGGTGGGACCTGGTTTCCGGAGACCCCTCAAAAAAAATGTCCTCGTGGTGGTCAGGATAACTCATGGTAGCTTTATCTGAAATTAAAAAACCAATTTTTTTTCTGTTAGCAGATACGTATAGCTCGTGATTGAACGAAGGATTTTTAAAAAAATCGAAACTTGAATTTTTGGCAGAGTTGTATGCAAAATAGTTCAATTTTTGGTACAATTTACACTACGTATAGCCTTGTAAAATTAGTTGTAATCGAAAACAAAAAAAACCTTCGTTCAATCACTAGTCAATGCTATTTTGAAGAAGTGTGCAAAATTTCAATAAGATCGGTGCATTAGTTTTTGAGCAATCGTGTCCACCGACTTCAAAAAACAGTGTTTTGAGAAAAATGCGTATACCTGCGTCACTTCCGGCCGGTCTTTTCCAACGGGGGGAATTCCCAAAGGATCTCTCTCCTAGAATTTTACTCCGATTGACTTAAAACTTTGGGAGAATATTCTAGATATATTGTACTATTAGATAATAAAATTTAAAAAAAAATGGATTTTTTGACATTTTCAAACCCACGTAACCCCTTAAGCGTTTCCAAGTAAGTTGTCACCAGTTTTGCAACATGAGGCCGAGCGTTGTCATGTTTAAAAATCACTTTGACGTGTCTCTGCTCGTACAGCGGCCGTTTTTCCTTCAATGCTCGGCTCAAATGCATCAATTGTAGTCAATAGCGATCTCCCATGATGGTTTCGTTCGGCTTGAGCAGCTCATAATAAACTACACCCAGCTGATCCCACCAAATGTAGAGCAGAAGCGTGGAACCATGGATATTCGGCTTTGCCGACGATGTTGATGCATGGCCGGGCTTACGTCATGATTTTCTACGCTTTGGGTTATCGTAGTGTATTGATTTTTCATCGCCAGTCACAATAGGATGCAAAAAATCATTTCTTTTCTGCCGTTGAAGCAGCTGTTCACACGTGAGAAGACGCCGTTCGACGTCTGTCGGCTTCAACTCTTACGGCACCCAATGGCCTTGCTTTTGAATCATTCCTAATGCTTTCAAACGTTTCGAAACTGTTGTGTGATCAACTCCTAATGATTCTGCAAGTTCAGCTATCGTCTGACATGAATCTTCATGAAGTAACGCCGCCAATTCTTCGTCTTCATACTTTATCGATGCGCCAGAGCGTTCTTTATCTTCAACATCAAAGTCAACATCAAAGCATGTTGTTTCCGAAAGAGCATGATCGCCGTAAGTCTCAACAAGAATTCTTTGTGCTTCAGCTGCAGATTTTTTTTTAATAAAGTGGTGCCGTACAATTCCCGCAAACACTCTTTTTTTTGCACGAAATTTGGGATGTTTAACACGATGAAAAAAAAATAGTTGTTTACACTTCGGCGAAATGAAGTGTTTAAAATGACCAACCTAAACTACACGCACGCAGTTCTGTTAACACAATCGGTTGGAAAACGGCGGGAACTTATTCATCGTCCCAATAATAATAGCCCAGTATGGAGATTGTTGACTATTATTGTTTTGTCCTGAAAAACATTTACGAGACGAGAGTAAAAAATGTTTCTCTAGCTTTGAGAATACGAGGAGTACTTTTTTTTTAATTGAGAAATTGCAGCTACTGATCAATTACTTGTCATTGTTGGCGATTGTTTACTTTTATTTCTTTCAATTGCAAATAAAAGTATTTGAGATATGGTGCCTTTCCCTCACGTTGACGAAAAACTATATCACGATAGTATCGCATCCTTCGTGGTCTGTGAAAGCGTAAGCTCCAATGCGGGCTTTTATGCCTCGATTAAATTTCGTTGCAACGGTATTCTATTTTATTAGACGAAGAGCTGACAACCAAAATAGGTCTTCGATTTATAGATCGATTAAACGCACTTCATCAGTCTGCCTCAGCATCATTGTTAATTGATTCGGGTGCCTGGCAGCTTTTCATTAATGGGTGTGGGGGCGATACGGCCGTAAAGGGGTTAAAAAATCAATCGAAGGTGTCTCATTAATAGAGCGCTGGTTTTTGGTGTGGAAGTAGCTAATTATGCTTTAAATTTGATAATAATATTGCCAGACTCTTCGGTTGGTGGAAAAGTAGCGCCAGGTAACATTAAAGGTGCCAAAAAAAAACTGCCGAAGATGTCTCATTTATAGAGGGCTGGGACAAAAATTATTTTTTAGATTCAACCCTCAGAATCGTGTGTGCAAAATGACTGACACAAATCTTGAGCCGAACACCCTGCCAGGCACTGACAAAGAACGAGAAATGCGCGCAGGATAGTCAATCAGGCGATACAGTTATTTTTGATTATAAACGTTGTATGCCATTATATTGTTATGGATTAAAGGGAAAAAGTATTTTTATTCATTATTACTTGTTATTTTCAAGCAGTATTAAATTTTATTTGGTATGTTAATTCCTTATTACCTTCATAAGTATTTATGAAAATTAAAAAAAACTATCCATAGTGTATAATAAAAATAAAAATAATCTTGCAATTTATACTATCAATTTTACTTTGACCTTGAATAACTTTTGAAAGGGTAGATTTATCATAAAACGATAAGAGACCTTTTTTGTAGAGCGTTCAATTCCCTATAAAATGGTTATTGGGCATTATTGTACGTATATCCGTTAGCGAGTTAAAATAATCCAAAAGTAGCGAGCGAAGTTTTCTCCATGTTATTAGCATAGGAAATAGGGAATCGCGATTAGAAACCTCTAAATATTAATATTAAGAGCTTATTTTTCAATAGGCGTCGTATTTTCCCTTAATGCAAGTACTGAATAGGCGAATGTGAAAAAATTGTCGATTTTTTTATCATCCACGTATATATATGTATATATATATATGTATTGAAGTTTTCACCTCAAACTGTCCTCGTAACGTGAAACACGAAATTTTTATTTAAAAAAAATCAGGAACCCACGTTAAGCCCGTTTGCATAATTTACGTTTGGAAAGTATGAAGTTAAATCGTTAAAAATGATTGAAAACTTGCAATTTTAACGAAGTGAGAATTTTATTTGAAATTCGTCCGGGTGAAGATGACGCAGTGTGGCATTTGGACGTGACCACCCCAAATATCTAATGAAAAGCTGCCAGGCACCCGAATTAATTGACAATGATGTTGAAGCAGACTGATGAAGTGGGTTTAATCGATCTATAAATCGGACACCTATTTTGGTTGTCAGCTCTTAGACTATATTACGATATTCGATATTACTCATTATTTCGGCTATGAGAGTCTCTCAAACGTTTATTATTTTTTAAGATTCGTGTCAGAAGAATTACATCCGCAATCTGCGAAAAATAATTTTTGACAATGATAAAAATAAATAAACGAAATAATAAAGAATCATTTGTCATGCTGTCCAACGATGCTAATTTCGATACCATAAATGGAACGAATTTTACTGCACAACATGTTTAATTATAAATTTAAACCTAATCATCCTACCATATTCCATATTGTTCATTCAATGTTTGTTTTTATTTACTTCGATCGTAACGATGTCTCACTAGAAGGTGACTGCATGTTGAACTAAATGAATATATTGTATTAAAAGTTATTTTTGTTTTTCAGATCACTGTGTACATGAATATGTTGGGTTGGTAAATAAGTTTCTTTGGTTTTGAATGTATGAACGATATGAACTAGGGATGTGCAATCTTTTAAAAATCGATTAAAAAAAAATCGAACGCCAGAGAATCGATACAAAAAATCTATATTCCTCATCGAGAAAATCGATTCCTCGAAGATCGATTCAGAATCAAACATCTCTATAGACAATAGGGATGTTCAATCATCTAAAAAAAATTATTTCGGGTTCGATTCTAAATAAGATGACTGAGAATCAATTTTGCAAAAAATCGAATAGTAAAAGATCGAACTTGTAAAAATCTATTTTCTTACATTATACGGTATCAAAGGAAAAACAAAAAGTTCAAACGTACATGGATGAACTAAACAGCGACATTCTGAACACAGAAAGGCGTACATCTTCAACCCTTTAACTGTTCATAACTCAACAACGCAAAAATTAAAAAATATTTGACTCTATGGTAAGTTTTAATAAATAAAAAAAAGTGCATTATTTGGTTTTTGAAAAAAATCATCAGGGGATCTTTATAAAGCAATAAAGGGAGTGTGACAGACATGTCGTAACATTTCTTTATGATGCATTTGAATGCTTTGAAGCAGTTGTTTTGCTTATTGTAGCCCAAACAAAGCCAATCAAACACATAGTTGTTGTCTCTCATATTTTTTTTTCGATTTTCTCTAACTTTACGCACACTCGAATCTTGCAATCTCGCGACAAGTAAACTTCGAACAAATTTCGATCCAACTAACGTCATCTAGTTTGCAGGAATTGCACTAAAAAAAAACCATAAAACGGTTTGTAGCCGTCCTGTCACATTGATTTAGAAAAATGCTTAAATGCCAATAGGGGATTTTGTGAGAACTTAGATGGTTTGTTACAGAACTGTCAAACAATGATATAAAGAGTTAAAGCCGCAGTCTCTTTCCTGGTGAAAAAAAACCAATTTGCACCTTTTTTCTGATGCGTTGGAGAAGTAATCGTTCGTTGTCCATCCGGACAAAGAATCGATTTTGGCCTGGAAAAATCAATTCTCACAAAAATCGATCGCCACAGTATCGATATAAAAAATCGATTTCTCTCATCGAGAAAATCGATTTTTCTCATCGAGAAAATCGATTCTTCTGAAGATCGATTTTTCTTATCGAGAAAATCGATTCTTCTGAAGATCGATTTTTCTCATCGAGAAAATCGATTCTTCTGAAGATCGATTCAGAATCGAACATCCATACTGTGAAGAAAACCGAACGAATATATTTGCCAACCCAATATATGTGTATATGTATTTGTGTATGTGTGTGTGCTTATCCCTGTCAAACACGTATATTCGTCTCCATCGAGGATCTTAAGGTTTTTTTTTGTTCGTCGGCCAGATATATCACTCACCTCTCTTCAGTGCTTGTAATGCCTCTGCAACGAGCTTCTGATTCAATCCGCACAGGTTTCCCGTGAGTTTTTCACACTTTTTGTGACATGCCATGTCGCAGTCTGCACAGCGCGAATTATTTTAACGAAAAAAAAATCATAAACTTTTTACACATTTTTTTTATTGCACATATGTTGTATATGTATATATATATTATGTAACGTATGTGCAAATATATATATATATATATATATATATATATATATATATATATGTATTTGGGAATAAAAATCGAATGATCCTCTCGGTTTAATTGGCCCGGCCTCGTTGCAACGTAAGTGAAAAAGTACGTGAAAAAAAAAATACAACAAATATATCGATTTGAGAGCCCTGCTCTACCGAATATATATATATACGTGGAGCCTTAAGCGTAGCTTAAAAATATTGCGATTCCCTTCTCATCGCATCCTCAAGATTGAAAAATCATCAAACACGTGCGACAAAACAATAAAACGAAAATGAATGTTGAAAAGCGCAAGTGCGTGCAAAAAAGTGTAAATGAAGTAAGCACAAGAAAAGAAAAAAAAAAAACGAAACGGGGCAATGTTAGACTATCGCTCAAGCGGATACCGATCGTCTATTATCCCCGTGGAGAACATCGTGCACTCTTCAACCGTCAAGGGGTGTGCCGATTACTAATTCGGTATATCGCAAGCTCGACCCTCTCCCAGAACGAATTTGTAATACGCTCGGGGAGATGATAGATCGATTGCGAGAATAATTATCGCGAAACGTAATTAGAATATTGATACATACGTTGTTAACGGGGCTACGATATCGTAATCGAAAAGACGCGAGAGAAAAAAGGCGTATACTACATATATATAAGGTGGTCGAAAAATCGCGGATCAAACGAAAGTGGGGATGTGGTCAAGAACATGTCCAACGGAAAAGGTCATATACAGGTTGGCTCGTTTCTCAACGATTCCAAAGCCACCAGTGCAGAAAATTGTTAGGAAATCCCCAGATCCTAGGACATCACACGTATGGAGTCCACCTTGATATCCACGTGGATTCCGCGCTATTTCCCGATTGGCGACGTTTGAAAATTTTATTATTTGGAATTCCCAATCGAAATTTGCTGTAACCAAATAAACCCAAACAAATCCAAAAAAATATCCTTTCGTGAATGTGTGCACAAGTTTTATGGGAAGTTCCAAAATGCATCCACATCTCTACACTGCCAAAAAAAAAACATTTAATTTAAATAGGATCTATTTTAATCAAATAGGATTTTTTCTTGTCTCGCGGCCTACTACGACCCTATTTGTTTCAAATTTTTTTTTTTATTTGTTCAAGCTATTCTTTTCTAAATATTAAATATATTCAGATAAAATAAAGATTAGATTCAAATTAAATTAATAAAGATAAAACAAGATATATCACAAGAATACGAGAAAGGAATATAGTTTCATGACATAAAAGTGCGGTGAAAAAAAGTTTAATTATTTTTCTTATTTTTATTCACTAACAAGGCTGTTGTTTGTAAAAAAGAAAAGAAAGAAAGTAATTTTCCTCTACTGCAGAATGTTGCAACAGTCTTCTAATGAAAACAAAGGCATGAGATTTTTGAGAGAACGAATCGTGTACAATTTTCCCGTCTGTCTCTTTTGTCTTGTACTACCAGATGAAACCAAATCACAGATTTATTAGGAATAAATAAAATATTTAGTTATTCGACGATATTGAATAGATATTGATTTGAATAAATAAATCTATTTAACCCTTATTTGGCACACTTCAGTGGCGAGACGTACTCGGCACACTGGGGTTGTTTGCACCCCAGCGACGAAAACCCGTTACTATAAATAAACTATTTAATATTTCAACATGAATTTTTTTTTTGGGACTTCTTGAAAGCTTCTTTTTCCAAGTAGTGTAGGTTATGTAGCCGAAAATTTGGTTTGAGTATGGTTAAAAAAATCAAAATTGCGAAAAAAAAAGGAAAAATGTGATTTTCCAAAAGAAATCATCTTTTTAATTTTTTTCGATAGAAAAGGCTAAAAATTAGAAAAGAAAATAAAAAAATAAAGGGATTTATTTTGAGAAATAAAGGTAGGAATTTTGAGAAAAAAGTGTTGTGCTCCAGCATAACGCTGTTAGCCTGAGACTAAAGTGGCATCCTCGAATTTCCACCAGATGTTGTGCTAGACCCGCTTCCCCTACGTTTAGGTACTTAAAATCTATGAAATATGGTCGTGGGGTGCGAACCACTCCAGTGTTTTTTTTTATTAATTTTTTTGTACAGCTGAGAAGCAAGTTTTCTAAAATATTGAGAAATAAATCGTAACTTTGGAATCGTTGAGAAACGGACCAACCTGTATATGACCGTTTTTTGTTGCAAATGATCTTGACTCCCGCCCCACTTCGTTTCATACACGACTTTTGGACCACCCTATATATATACAGATATATGATTGAGTCCGCGCCTTTTTATTCTCACCCATATTTTTTTACGAGAATAGAAGAGAGACGGCCAAAAGTATATACATCTCCTCTCTTAGCTCCCATCGTCATTGATATTCAGTGAAAAATCCGTTCGCAGCTGTGCAAAAAAAAAATTTAAAAACAACTACTTACCATATGCAGTTTTTTTTGTTTAATGTGTAAAGAGATGATGTGGCATTAGCATGAACATTTTGTCTTCACAATTGTCATCATGAGTTCTTAGACTAAAATGAATTTGTTATTTTTTTGGGTAATAACTTTTTTTTATTAAGTGTTCATAATTATTTAAAAAGAAAAATGTTCCACCAAAGTTTGCTCCTGTAGCAGGAAAATTGATCCACCTTATGATGATTCTAGAAAGTTACGACTCATAGCCCTCGAAAGGTTTTTTTACCATCAATTTTAATTCGCTGCAAGGCAGTGTTTTGTTAGGAAATCGAATTTGGCGCCAAGCGAATTCGAGTTGTTAATTTGCATTGGGAACGCATTATTTGAATGCAGAGTATTTATGGCGGGTACGTAGAAGAGAGGCGGTACTAGCAAAACTGGTTCTCAGATAGGCTTGCGTTCATTAGCCCACGCCGAATTGGATTTCAGACCTTAATGAGCTTAAAATACATTTCAGATTTGCACGGAATTTAAAAATGTCCGACGGTCTGTGCATGAGTGCTGATTAATTAAAGCCATTCAACAATTAAAGAGTCACTAAGACTTTTTGATTGGATCGATGTTCATTTAGTTTTTCGATGCTGTCTGCTTATTACTACGGTTTTCATTCTTAAATTCGCTGTGCATTTGGCTTTTTTTAACTCTTCAAATGTCCAAACAATCGAAATTACCAAATACACAACAGATCAAATAATGAAAACCGTAGTAATAAGCAGACAGGAAGCGAAAGACTGAACGAACGTCGATCCAATTGAAGAGTCATGTTTTATTTACTTGAAAATCGGTTTTGCTAGTACCGCCTCTCGGATAAACTTCCGAAAAGCGGAAACCGAATTTCGATCTGAAATTTGGCATACACCTTTATTTTAATGTTATAAGACTTGCCTTGAAAGGATTTTTGGCGAATTGCAATATTTTCCGAGAAATCGAAATTTTGAAACTTGTTACTTCAGCCCGCTGAGTATATCTATCTTCATTTGAAATATGCTCCTGCTATATCTATAGCTAACAGGCTCAGTTCTAGCTACACCTATATATGTTATCGCGCTCTCCGTTTTGTGCGAATAGTGGGGTGCGTGAAACACTGATGTGGGCGCGGGTCACCCCGGACGTGCGTGTAGAATCGTGGGGGCGTGAAACACTAGTGTAGGCGCGGGTCACCTCGGACGTGCGGGTGGAATGGTGGGGTGCATGGAACACTCCTACCGCCCAAACTTGACGAAAATCCACACAAAGCGGAGAGCGCGATAACATATATAGGTATAACCACAGCTGAGCCCGTCAGCTATAGATATAGTAGAAGCGCGGCCAAAAAAAAATAACTTTCAAAAATCGATATCTCAAAAACTATTGCACGTCGCCGTAAATCCTTTTCAGGGAAGTGTTATAGCATTAAAATGAAGGTATGTGCCAAATTTCAGATCGAAATCCGCCATGAGTGCTCTGTATTCGAATAATTCCTTCCTAATACAAATTAAGAGCTAAAATTTGTTTGGTGTAAAATTCGATTTTCTAACAAAGCACCACCTTGAATAAAAATAATACATAAAAATAGTGATTAAAAAGTGAATAAGAATCATTAGTAAAAAAAACTTTCGTGGGTCAGGACTATGTGTTGTATCTTTTTAGAATCCTCATAAGGTGGACCAATTTTCCTACTACAGGGGCAAGTTTCGTTAGAACATTATTCTTTATAAATCAACGATGAAAACCTAGGGGGAAAAAATGATGATCCAAAAAGTTATTACAAATTTACTTTTTTCCAAGACCTCATGATGACAATTATGAAGACTACATTTTCAAAGCCATATCATCAGGCTACACCTTTAGCACAAAATAACCCGCATATGGTAGATAGTTTTTTTTTTTATTAATTTTTTTGTACAGCTGAGAAGCGATTTTTCTAAAATATTGAGAAATAAATCGTAACTTTGGAATCGTTGAGAAACGGACCAACCTGTACATGACCTTTTTTGTTGTAAATGATCTTGACTCCCGCCCCACTTCGTTTCATATACGACTTTTGGACCACCCTATATATACAGATATATGATTGAGTCCGCGCCTTTTTATTCTCACCCATATTTTTTTACGAGAATAAAAGAGAGACGGCCAAAAATATATACATCTCCTCTCTTAGCTCTCATCCTCGTTGATATTCAGCGCGGGTAAACAAAATTGCACAGATGCAATTATCAATCGGAAGTCATATGTGAAAAAAAAAAAAATGAATGTATAGGTGGAAAAAATAGAGTATATCGATATAAGATCGCGGTCGTATTTTGTTTTTTTTTTGTTGTTGAAGCGAGACAGCTTGCGGTCAAAAGAGTTTGGCTAATTGTCAAAGTTGGCATCGTCGTTAGAGACTATATCGCGTGGCACGGTGACAATACTTTTCGGCACAATAGTCGATACCTAGCGATTCGACGTTCGTACGAGTTCGAGTGCTCCAAATCGTTGAGATTTAGGGGACTGGCCCCCTTTCACGAGACAGACGAACGATCTTAGATTTACGACGAAACCAGTCCACGATCATTGTACGACAGTGGAAAGTGGAATGATTCGTTCGACGGGCTGACGAATTTGTGTGAGAAAAATGTGTCTACTTGAGAGAGGGAATTGGGGTCATTATGTTAGTAGCGATTACAGGGCTTGTCATACGTAGTAATAACATAACGATAATCCGGAAATTGTCAAGATCTGATTTTCAAATCACCGTACGAAATAATTTCGAGTCTGTATGCAGAAAGAAGAACTTTAGGAATGAAATTTCATGTACGCGCAAGGAAGAAAATGAAGGTTTAGAAGGTTGGAGTGTTACCCACAATCTAAGATTTTAAAAAATATATATATATGTGTGTTATTGTTCAGACTACACTGAGGCTTTGAGAATTTTCTAGAATTTTTTTTCACGTCAGAACACCAGAGCTAAAAAAGAATTCAATGTATGTAATTTTACGTACGGTTAGATGGGCAAGACGTTCACGCTACGGGTGACGTAATTTTTTTTGGCTATTTAGCACCAAGCTGAACCATTTTTAATAACGGATTAACGTTAACGAAACCTTTGTTGACATTTAGAGAAAAAAAACTCCATCTTGCATATCGAAAACCATATATATCCAATATTGAACGATCAAGGTTTGATAAAGGTTTCGAATCGTTTAAATCTTCTAATCTACTAGAAGTTTACGACTTTTTCATTATTATGAAAGTGTCGTAGTCTTTTATTCGATTAAAAGATTTAAAAGATTAAAGAGATTGAAAAGATTCGTAATCTTTTATCAAATCTTGATGGTTTAATATTGAATATATATGGTTATTGACGATTATTATAACATTATTGATGTATAACATTATTATTGATATCTATATACAGTACTGGACAAAAAAGTACGCACTAGTCAAAATTTCTTACCGCACTAAAAATCTACATATTGGACTAAAAAATAAAGGTAATTGAATTTCCTAACTGGCTTTTTAAAGAGAGCAAGTTTACCTTTATTTTGCTTTTTTAGAAAATTCTCTACGATTTTTTTTTCGCCCCGGTGCGCACTTTTGAACGTGGCCATTTTTTGGCTATTTTTTGGCCGTCAAAAATTAACTGCAAAGTTTGTAGAAAATTATTTCCTTGATTTTTTCTATGGTAAACTTAAAAAGGATATCAAAACCTACATTTTTATTTTTTAGAAAGTCTCGTACGATTTTTTTTTCGCCCCAGAATTGCATTTTTAGCTAAAAAAAGACATATTTCAGAAAAAAGGCGTCATCGAAGAACTATAAGGTTTTAGAGGAAATGTCAAGAGGGTAAAAACTTGCATGGGTTCGCACTGGAGTGGCTAGAATTTTTTCAGAATCTTTTTGACATTTTTTTTTTACCATTTTTGGTTGAAACTCTGATCAGTGGAGAGGGTCCACTTGGGAATTATGGTGTCTAGAACAATATATTACGAAAGAAAATTTGTTTACATATTCATTTTTAATTAACTACAATTTTTTTCATTTTTTTCATTTTTATTTTTTATTTTAAGTTTCAAAAATAAAAAAAAAAACATCTAGAAAAATTGTAGTTAATTAAAAATAAAAATGTAAATAAATTTCCTTTCTTAATTGTCCTAGACCCCATAATTCCCAAGTGGAGCCTCTCCACTCATCAAAGTTCCAACCAAAAATGGTAGAAAAAAATGTCGAAGAAAAATTCTGAAAAAATTCTAGCCACTCCAGTGTGAACCCATGCAACTTTTTACCCTCTTCACATTTTCCCTGAAACCCTATAGTTCTTCGATGATGCCTTTCTTTTCTAAAACATGTCTTTTTTTAGCTAAAAATGCAATACTAGGGCGAAAAAAAATCGTACGAGACTTACTAAAGAATAAAAATGTCGGTTTTGATATTCTTTTTAAGTTTCCCATGGAAAAAACCGAGGAAAAAATTTTTCCACAGACGTTGCAGCTAATTTTCGACGGTCAAAAAACAGCCGAAAAATGGCCACGTTCAAAAGTGCGCACCAGGGCGAAAAAAAATCGTAGACAATTTTCTAAAAAAGCAAAATAAAGGTAAACTTGTCCTCTTCAAACCGCCACTTGGAAAATTCAATGACCTTTATTTTTGAGCCCGCTATGTAAATTTTAGTGCGGTAAGAAATGTCGACTAATGCGTACTTTTTTTTCAGTGCTGTATATATACATAAGATATGTAACATTATTGATGATTATTATCATCAATAATGTTATACTTTTTCGAGTTGGTTTTAACAAAACAGTTTTTTTACGTAATAAACGTATAAAAAATGCATAATTTTGCCCTTTAATTATATATTTTATGAAAACTCCGCATCCACAGAATAAATCTACACTTCGTACACACTTTCTTTAGGTTTATTGAGAAAAAAACTCATAAACCGTCATTTGACTCAAACGGACCGCTCCAACCTCCTTAAGGTCCCATATGCATAGCAATCAAGATTAAGGAGGTTGGAGCGGTCCAGTTGAGTCAAAGTACGATTTATGGGGGTTTTTTTTTTTCAATAAACCAAAAAAATGCATACGAGGTATACATTTATTTTGTGGATGCTAAGCTTTCATAAAATTTATAATTAAGCGGCATAATTATGAATTTTTATACTTTTATTCCGTGAAAAACAAAATGTGTTGTGTCAACTTGAAAAAGTATAACATTATTGATGATTGTTATGAAAGAGTTTTAATCATTTGTTCACGGAGAGAATTAAATGTTAAAAATTACCGTGCAGTAACGGTAACCAGATGACAACCCTGAAATTTCGCTTATTATTACTGAGTAAAACACAGATTTTCACGAAAATAAAATAAAATTTCTTCTTCAGATAGAAAATTTTACTAGATTTTCTAGTAAATTTTGATGTGTAACAAAATACGCAAAACTTAAATTTAAAAAATATATAATATCAGCGAAATTTTACTGTGCATTTTATTATTTTATGCCTTTCAAAAATGTCTATAAAAACGTATCGTCTTTATAACAGTTATTTTAAGATTTATTATAAAATTTAATGAGTGTTATAGGGAAATGTATTGTGCTCTCGGTAAAAATTATCGTGCGCGCTACCCTTCTTGTATAGTAAAATTTTAGCTACGTATTTGAAATTTTCTGTAACGTGAGTTAAAAAAAACTTGTCGCATACGAATTATTATGCTTTTCTCACTTGTCACCACATTGAAATATATCACGGTAATTTTTACCGTGAAATTCACGCCAAAAATTACTTTTTAATTTTCTCCGTGTTAGATTAAAAGGATTAAAAAGATTAAAAAGATTCGTAATCTTTTATCAAACCTTGATGGGTCAATATTAGAGTTTTTTTTTCTAAATGTAAACAAAGGTAATCTTTTATCAAACCTTGATGGGTCAATGTTAGACTTTTTTTTTCTAGATGTAAACAAACATCGATAGATAGGATTTTTTTTCTAAATGTCTACGACGGTTTAGTTTACGTTAATCCGTTGTTAGAAATGGTTTATATCGGTGCTGAATAAACAAAAAAAAATTACGTCACCCGTAGCGTGATCGTCTTGCCTGTCTAACTGCACGTAAATTAAATTAGCGTTAGCATTACGTAGAAACATACTTTAAACTATTTTTTAGCTCTGGTGTTTAGTGTTGAATTTTTTTTTTAATTCGTCAAGACTCAGTGTAGTCTGGACAATAACAAATATATTTTTTTAAATCTTGAATTGCTGATAACCCTTGAACCTGCTTAATATTGAATTGCATTTTCGATCATAGCGGCAGTAATTTGAGATAAATCGATCCTTCGAATTTCCTTGGGATAGAGAAATAAAAAACTGTACTCGACAATCTCGGTGATCCATCGAAGCCTGAGTCGTTGCTGCGCGTTGAAGAGATACGCTTTTGGCCGGTGTCATCCTCGTGCTCGGTACTCGCTGTGCTCTCGGCAGTTCCAGTGCTCTGTGTGCTCCTCGTGCTTCCGGTGCTGTCGCTACTTGCCGATGCTGTTCTCGACGAGTGTTTTCTCTTCTTTATCTTGGCACGTCGCACTTTGGAGAGATCACGAGGTGTCGCGGTCAAAAGTAACACGGGCGTTGTGTAAAACATTTTAATAAGATCCAACGGTCGTTGCTTGGGTGAATTGCATCCGCTGTTTTTCGGCGAATAAAGAAGATTTTGTGCGTTCGGCTTGAGGGTAGTGTCCGACGAATTTGAAACTTGAGAGCTGGATCTCTCGTCGTCTTTTCTCTCGGTCTCTGTTTTTAAAATCTTCGTCGAGGACTTCTTTTTCTTGCCGAGCTTTTTCTTCTTGGACGAGTCCTGATTGCTTGCGTTACTCTTTGTCGAATTCGTGCTCTTCTTGCTCGTCTTTTTCTTATCACCGGTTTTCTTCTTTCCGCTTTCTTTTAGTGCTTCGGCCAGAGCGACTTCCGGTCCGATGTCTTTGTCCGGCTCGTCCAACGACAAATCAGCGAGCCTGTCCCATTTTGCTATTTTTTTGGATGTTACGTCGATCGTCTCCTCGTTGGTTGGAGTACCCGGCTGCTCCTCGTCAGCCTCGTCCTCGAGAACTTCTTCGGGCTTGACTTCCGTTTGGTTGTCTTCCTCCGATGGAGTGCTCGGTGAAATTATGATATTTATCGAAGGTACGATTTTCTTGGAGTTTGGCAAAACTGCCTCGGTTGATTGCTTCGTTTCCGGCTCAACGGGGACTTCGAATAACGTCACTTCCGCCGGTTCATCGTGGCTCATCGAGACATTAACCGGAATATCTTTTACCCAAGTTTCTTCCCTCCCTTCACTCTTTCCATTCAACGAAGACGAATCCTTCGTGACGTCCAGTTTGGGCATTGAGCCTTCTTCCTTTTTTATCAAACTCAACGTAACGTCATCAAACGCAACGTCGACACTTTTCGGCACTCCTTCCGTTATTGGACTGGTACTTTCTTCGACAATCGTTGACAAGTTGCGCCCGAATTTATCGCTTGCCGTAGCCTCGCAAATATTTTCCACCTCGCCCGAATCTCCCGAATTATTCGTCTCGAAGAGTTTCTTGCTCTGCTGTTCCAGCAGCTCTGCACGCTGATGAGCCTCCTCGTCAACCACGTCGACAGAGATTTTCAAGCGCTCGAAAATAGTTTCCGTGCTCGCTTTCTCCTGTTGGTCTTTTTTCTTGCACCCACCGTCCTCGCTTGGTTTCTTCTTCTTCTTCGTCGTCGTCGTCGTCGTCTTCACTTTGTTCGACTTTTTCGCATCAGCAACGACGACGAGCGTCTCTTCTCGTGTTCCACTTTCTGACAACGCTTCGTTTTTCTTCTCGGATTTCAAAACTGTCACCATCGAATCTCGCAACCCGTCTCTCTTCGTTGATTCTCCGTTACAATTGTCACCGGTGGCCTCTTTCGAATGATCAATTTTTGCCTCACATTTTCCAAACGACTTTGCATCACTCGCGATCTCACCCCAAAAATCAATTTCTTCCTCTTTCGGCGAACACGAAACGTTCACCTTTGACGCAATCTTTGAATCCGCTGTAGCAAGCTTTTTTATCTCGACAATTGTGTTTGGCTTTTTGTCCGATATACCGTTCGTAAGGTTTGAAGCTTCGGATATAATTTGCACCGATTCGTCCCGCTTATCCAAAGAGCCCTCGCTTTTCTTTGCCACGTTCACGATCTCACGCGTATCATTGATCTTGTCTTCAATATGTTTTTCGATCTTTGGCGACGTAATTTCGTCATCGTTACTCCAAGCAACGGAGCACTCATTCGTTTGATTGTTTCCCGACACATCACCCACTACCTGAATATTCGAAGAATTCGATGATGACAATTCGACAACTTTCGCGCTATTGTTTCCCAAAGAAAACGCCAATAATTTGCGATTTCTGCGCAATTTTGGTAATTCGACAACATTTTTATCGTCATTGATCGTTGTCGCTCCTAAGTCAGTTACGACTTTTTGCGATTCTTGAAGCGTTAGATTTTCATCGATCTCATTTTTAGTAAAGTTTACACGAGACTTCGTCGGTGTGAGAATTTCCAAAGATTCGATCGTTGTCGGCTGTTCGAAAATGTTTCGAGCCTCTTCTTTGACGAGTTCATCAATCTCACTCTTCTCACCAATCACGTCAATTGTCTTTGATATTTCACTTCGAGTTTTCTCAACTTTACCCGTAATTTTTTGCGAAGACGATAAATTATCGTTCACCGTAAGATTCTCGTCTATCCGTGTCTCCTCGTTTTCAATCCCCTCAACGTTCGATTCTCCGCGTTGAATATCCGTCGCAATCGTCAATCCGTTCGTAACATCGGGCGAATTAATTGTTGACGCATTTGGCAAGCTCACGACGAGATTGGAGAACGGCGCAACAGCCGACGGTATTCTCGCTGCACTTGGCTCTGTCTCGTCGTCACCAAGTTGCACTTTTTCGTCGTTTATTCGCTCCTGCGAATTCTCAACGGAGATTCCTATGTTCGAAGAATCCAGAGAACTCGCGACGCTTCGTTTGATTCTCTTGGACTCGTCACTGATCGAATTGCTAATTTTTTCGTCCGAATCCTTTGTGTTCTTCTTCGCTCGTTTGATCAGAGGCTTTCCTATTTTACTCCCTGCTTCGTTTTCCCGTGATATCTTCGCGACAACATCTTCGATCGGAATTTTATCGTCCCTCGTTGGCAACGCTTTGATTTCAGAAACGAGCGAATTCGTATCGATTTTTGAATTATCCTCTTCGTCATTCGTCTTCGCGTCTTTTGAAATAGTACGAAGTTTCGCGATAATTGTACGATCGTTCGATCGTTCTTTCGTAAATTCGACGGACGAACGTTCGTTTTTGTCGCGATTCGAAGTTTCACCGATCGTTACAATCGCAGCAACGTTCCTCGTATCGTCGTCGACTGCCGATAAATTTTTCAAGCTCACGTTCTTCTTTCCAATCTTCCCCTTTGTCACCCTCGGCCCCGTGGTCAACTCGGAAATGCTTTTGACCTCTACGTCACTTTCAGTGATATCTTTAGACCGGAACTTGGCAACTTTATTGATTCTCGGTTGACGTTTCATTACCGATGTCGTATTATCGGCCATTGAGCTAATATTCTTCAATCCTTCCGCATCGTTTGTTATCCCATTGATTATTGTGGATGTCGAAAGCGTCGATTGTTCAACTTTGTCATCGATCGTTTCGTTCATATCGATCTTATCACGCGTATCGTTCATTTTATTGACGTTCGTACCTTTTTGCGTCTTCAGAGTTAGATAAACGCTATTTCTCGCGTCGTCCTTGACGTAACGCTTCTTCACGGGTATCACGACGGTCTGTTGATGCTCTTCAATGATCCCATCCTTTGTCTTGTACTTCGTGGTCTTATCGACGGTCTGCTTCGGCGCCGGAAGTCTCACGCTAGCGCGATATTGTTCGATCACGTCTTGCGAATGTTTTCTCTGTTTCTCGTGTTCCTCGGCGTTGCTAGCGTTGATCAAGAACGTTGAAAAATCACCGACGCTGTTGCTAGCTTCGATCTTGAATTTCAAAGATGCCAAGGGTGACGAGGACTTTTCGTTGGAATTTTCTTCTTCAGCTTTTCTATCAAGCGATTCCGGCGTCTCGTCGTGGCTCAGGATCATTGATGCTCTGTCAGCTACGTTCGTATCTTCGTTTCGTTCTTTGGTGGCTTTCTTCGTTCTCGTCACGTCATGCTCGGAATCCAAATCACTCTCGCTCGGGGGTGACGGTTTGTCGGTCATCTTCTTTCGTTTCTTAACTTTTTTCGCCAATTTCTTCGTTCTCGTGTCATCACCCTCCTCTCCCGATAATCCTTGATTGTCACGACTCGATCTGTTGAGTGGCGCCACCGTTCTGACGAGATTCTTTCTTATGAGAGTACCCATTCGCACTTCTACTTCGATCTCGGCCTGTTCTTCAGCCACGAGGGTATCGAGAGCGTCGGCTTGAGCTTGAGCGAAGAGTACCTCGCGCTCGAGCTGTTCCTGACCCATTTGCATGTCAGCCGATGATCTTCGACGCGTCATACGTCTCGTTATTCTTCGCTGTATAGCTTCTTGAAATTCCTCCGCATCTTTCTTCGTCAAATTTTCATCAAGACTTATCTGAGTGTACAATTTCGTTCGTGATTCATTCTCGGCTTTCCCTTTCTTGTCTTTTATTAGAAACTTCTCTACAAGCAACTCTCCGACCGTTTTCTCGTGACGCTCGTAATGCTCGCGCAATGCTGGATTGTCCTTAAGGGCCTGGGAACGTATTCTTATTGTTGGACGATCGCGACGCAAACAATTGCGTTGCTCGTTATTGTTACGTGCGCTGGTTAGCGCACGTGGCGTCGAAACATCTATGTCCGCTGTGTCTATTATGCGCTTTGGACGCGGCGTAATCGTAGCTGCTGGTGAATAACGGCGCAACGTGCTCAACGGCGATTCCGATATCGTTGTCAGATGAGGCGCGTATCTCGTCGAGCCCAACGGGCTGTGAAGAGTTCTGCAAGTGCATTTGTTCGAACTACTTTCTTACGATTCTTTTCGTAATGTTTATTCGTTAAGGAGTTTCAGGACGAGTGACGAAATGTTACCGTTTAATTAAAATTTTTACAGTAGATTCTTTTTCGTATACTTAAGGCCGGATCCTGAATTAGAAGGTCCAAAAAATCGATTTTTTTAAAATTGTTTAAATCTATTCCTGATGTAACTAAGAATGTCTAGACAAAGTTTTATAGCCCAATTCGAAATATTTCCAAAGATACAGCACTGAACGTAGTGGAGTGTCGAGCAGGTATACGGGCGCTCGGGCAGTTAGGGCGCGCGCTCCCTTCCCTCGGGAGCCCGTTTTCTCGAGTTTTCGTTTTCACGACTTTTCTAATTTGGCGTACCTGATTACAAAAAAACTAGAAGTCCAATCGAAACAAACCAAAGCTTGTTCGCTTCAGTATCGTTTTCTTTTCTACTTGAACTAAAAACATTGTCGAAAAAAAAAATTTTAACAATTTTTTTAGCAAGTTGAAATAATTTTTTTTTTCACAAAAAGCACATTTTCTACTTCAAACCCGAAAAAAACATTCAAATTTCAAAATTTTTTCGTTTTTTTAGTTCATATAGAAAAAAAATATGTCACAATTAAAATGGTTTTTGGTTTTTTTGTTTCAGATGAAAATTACGAGCTCCATTTGTCACGCCGCATGGAAACAGCAGTGGCACGAATGTGCATAAAAATCGGTTGCCTGTTGATATTTTTCTTTAAAAAAAATTGTTTTCTTATGTTCAGACATGTAATAAAATAATCTGAAAATTTCGCTAAACTTGCTTTTTTTTTTACCCGAAAAAAATTCCTCAAAATATCGATTTTTCGAACCGGCTAATTCAGGATCCCGCCTTAATGCATCCTTCAAATTTCAAATCGATCGTCTACACCGTTACCATAAAATTTACAATTGACAAAAACACTTTTTAACATAGGAAGATGCCTACACTCGTGGCTGTTTGACAGTTTTTCGCACGAAATAGTGCGAAGAAATGGTAAGAATGTTATGAAAAATTGTCAAACGACTCAGTACATTGAGGCAATTATGTCATCCAAAAATCAAATGATCCGTCTACAACGTTTATTAATTATTGACATTTTTGTCAATGAAAACGATCAGTTTTTTCCTACACCGACGAAACGTGCCGGCGAAGTTTGGTAACGTCGCATGAGTGCTAAGTGGCGCGCGCGTTTGAATACCACTAATCGCCGTGAGGCGGCTTTACGTTAAATTAAAAGCATTTTTACAGAGTAGTGATATATTTGATTTTGGACACTTTACGTTTTATCGTTCAAAACTCATTCGGCTTAATAAAGAAATGTACATTTTTTTTTTTCAATGACTGCGTGTTTGAATAAGTTTTGCCAAACGTGAAAAAAGAAAACTCGCAATAACAAGCAGTGTGCTGTTGCAAAATGTATAAATTTTTTTCAAATTTGAAATAATCGAAGAATGCACATTGTTATAATATTGAAAAATAATCTTAAATGCACGACTTGTAATTTATTAACGTAATCGTGTTGTTTTCAAATGAAATATTGGTGTGTCAAAATTGGCACCCTGCTCGAGAACAATAAAATCCTTTCCCGATTCCGCTTGAAGGGTGTCCCGAAACTCCTTAACATCGATTGACGGGAAAGGAAAATTCAGGCTTCCAATTTTCTTTCGCTTTCAGGAATCGTTGAGCTTTCGAAAAAAATGCTTTATCCCATAAAATGGGAATGGTCTTTTGTTGCAATATCGTTACGTTACCTTTTGAAATTTTTTTTATTTTTGTCGCGTAACTTTATTCGTAATTGATTTACGGTTAAATTGCGTCCAACCATTCGAAGATACGACGAAGTATGTAATAATCATTGGATAATCAATAATTGATTACGCAAGAACACGCAATATTGACACTCATTTTTTTACCAATTGTAATTTAAAGTTCACCAAATTTGTGCATTTATACCAATGAATGGTGGCAATACACGTTAAAAAAATCGCATCACATTGAAAAATTTACCACAACCAACTTTAATATACAGGGTGTCCCTCTTATCTCCGCCACCCGAAATAACTCGGTAATTATCGACGTGACAAAAAAATGTTCCAGACAAAAGTTGTACGGTGTGAAGGGGGCCATCAAATGCGACCTTTTTTTTTTATTTCGGTGAAGGCGCTGACGCACAGTGAAGGTCACCTCCACTTTTTTAAATGGAATGGTACATTGTTTTTTCAACCATCTTGTGGAGCACCTCAAGCCGCATAAAAAAAACATTAGCGGGTCAAAGTCGTTCAAGGCCATTCAAGGTCAGTATCGATGAAAATCGGATCGATACCAAAAATATTTTCAAATTTATATTTTATTTCAATAGATGTTCAAAATGACCTCCACCAGCCTTCAAACATTTTTGCAGTCGGACAGTCAGATTACTGTTTCGATCGTAGAATGCTTTCCGGAGTGATGCTGTTACACGCATTGATGATGCGTTCTCGCATGTTCTCCTGTGTTGTAGGCATATCTTGATAAACTTTATCCTTTAACGTCCCCCATAAAGAAAAATCGAGTGAAGTTAAGTCCGGCGATCGAGCAGGCCAGCCTATTCGTGATCGAATAGGCTGGCCTGTGGTATTCGAAGTGTTGTCGATGACTACGATCTCCGATATCTCTCATTTCAAGCTAATTTCGAACACCTATTAAAATGAAATACAAATCTAAATATCTCGGATCACTACGAAATATTTGGTAGTGATCCGAGATATTTAGATTTGTATCATCGATACTGACCTTGAATGACCTTGAACGACTTTGACCCCCTAATGTTTTTATGCGGCTTGAGGTGCTCCACAAGAGGGTTGAAAAAAAATGTACCATTCCATTTAAAAAAGTGGAGGTGACCTTCACTTGTGCGTCAGCGCCTCCATGGAAATAAAAAAACATTGGTCGCATTTGATGGCCCCCTTCACACCGTACAACTTTTGTCTGGAACATTTTTTTGTCACGTCGATAATTACCGAGTTATTTCGGGTGGCAGAGATAAGAGGGACACCCTGTATACAGGGCTACGGGTTAGTGATCACGATCCCGTGAAAGTAATGCTTTCCGAACCCAATTACGCTTAATGCAAAAGTAAACCATTTTCGAGATAGTATTCTTTTTTTTTTATTGAGGTGTTCAACAATTAATACTTTAAATTGAACTTTAGTTGCATAAATTTAATAAAATAAATATATTTTTCATTAAATAATTAAAAAAAAAAATTATTGAAAATATTTTATTAAATAAAATAAATATAAATTTAATAAAAACTTTAGTTTGGGAAAATTCAACTTTAAAAATGAATAAAAGAAAACTGTTGTATGGAATCAAACTTGTTTTATTATTTGTAGTTTAAGGACACAGTAACAAAGAATTATCAGCAATAAAATAAGAATAATCGACAAACATTTTTGAATTAGGGGTATAAAACTCTGCAAGTCTAATGATTTTCGTAATTTTCTTTCATAAAAATACAAGAAAAAAGAAACTGCACATTATCAGCTATCCAAGGAGGTACTTAGGTATCAAATGATAATACACAATGACAAAATGTTTGAAGAAACATCATTATATACGAAGCAAAATTATCAACTTTAATTTTTTGTGATAAAACATTTATTTGCTATTAATTATTTTGCAGATGTGACAATAAAAATTAGAACTAAATTATTACAATTGGTTTTCAAAGTAGGAGCTCTTGTTTCGGATACAGCAGTCTGTTTTCTTTTTTTATTGTGGATAATTCTTCATTAAGGTTTCCTCAAGTTATAAATAATAAAAAAAAGTTTGATGCCATATGACAGTTTTTAAACCAATTTCTAAAGTAATTCTAAAAATTCTAACCCTCACTAGAAAAAGAATAATAAAAATCCTAATATCTCAAAAATGGATCACTTTTGCATAAAGCAATGCTGGTTCATTTGATAGTGAAAAACATGTCCTACAAGCATTTCACGGGATTGTGACATCCGCAATTGTACGTAGATTCGTTATTTACGATTTTAAAATGCAATCAAATGCAGTTTCAGAAAATTGTTTTTTTTTTTGCAATTCATCTTATCGAATGGAATAAGAATAATGGTTCATCCATTTGTTTCGAAAACTCAGAAAATCCGTACGACGAGATGCAGCGCATCGAAAAAACGTGCCTGTTTTTTTTTCCTTCACATCCCGAAAAAAACGTGAGTATAGAATGAAAAATGAGCACAGAATTAACTTGTGTAAATAAGCGAAACAAATATAGCGTAGTCAACGATTTCGTAAAGAAAACTCTTCCGTCGATTCGAGAGTCAGAAAAGTTGGGTGCAACCAGACAGAACGAAGATTATTTCGTCACTCCAAGGAAGACAAGAGGCGAGGAAACGAGTTTCAAGGATGACTATATACCACAATTTTTCTTGGCAGTCCCGGTACACTGAACATTTCTCATATCTCAAAGATGATATCCCGACGACGAGTCGCCGAAAGTTAATAATTGGACAGATTTATCGGACGTTAATGAAAGCTTATGAATCGTTTTATTCGTACGGACGTTCGTAAAAACAAAAATTCATAAAAATCAGCAATAAGAAAATTTTCATAACAATCAGCAATCAGAAAATTATATAAATATTGCATTAAAAAACAGCTGTACTTGTGAATTTTTAATGGGATCATGGAGATTTAATTAACACGAAGAATAATTGGATAAACTTCCGTGAAACGAAAACCGAATTTCGATCTGAAATTTGCGCATACACCGTCATTTCAATGTTATAAGAGTTGCCTTAAAAATAAGACTGAAGTTTGCATCGTTGGAATGCAACGAAAAGGATTATGTTTCAATTGCTCGAATATCTCGTGGCTAAACTTCTTTGCGAAAATCCATTGATCATTTTTCATATCGCTTATTTAAAGATCTATCATATTTATCTGCAAAAAAATTATTTGTAAAATAATTTAAATGAGGAAATAAAAATACGAAAAAGAATTTTCGTTGCATTCCAACGATGTAAACTTCAAGACCATCCTTAGAAGGATTTTTAGCAACTTTCAATATTTTCCGAGATATCGAAATTTTGACAGTTGTTACTTTAGCCCGCTGAGTATATCTATCTTCATTTGAAATGTGCTCCTACTATATCTATAGCTAACAGGCTCAATTCTAGCTATATCTATATATGTTATCGCGCTCTCCGTTTTGTGCGAATGGTGGGGTACGTGGAACACTGGTGTGGGCGTAGGGTAAGTCGGATGTGCGTGTGCAATCATGGGGTGTGTGAAACACCAGTGTCGGCGCAGGGCACCTTGGATGTGCGTGTAGAATGGTGGGGTGTATGAAACACTAGCGTGGGCGCGAGGCATATCGGATGTACGTGTGGAATGTTGGGATGCATGAAACAGTATTGTGGGCGCGGTTCATCTCGGATGTGCGTGAAGAATGGTGGGGTGCGTGAAACACTAGTGTGGGCCCGGGTACCTCGGATGTGCGTGTGAAATGGTGGAGTGCGTGAAACAGTAGTGTGGTCGCCGTTCACCACGGATGTGTGGGTGGAATGGTAGGATGCGCGAAACACTAGTATGGGCGCGGGTCACCTCGGATGTGCGTGTAGAATTGTGGAGTGCGCGCAACACTAGTGTGGGCGCCGTTCGCCTCGGATGTGCGGGTGTAATAGTGGGATGCGTGAAACACTAGTGTGGGCGCGGGTCGTCTCGGATGTGCGTGTAGAATTGTGGGGTGCGTGTAACACTAGTGTGGCCGCGGGTCGCCTCGGATGTGCGTGTAACACTAGTGTGGCCGCGGGTCGCCTCGGATGTGCGTGTAGAATGGTGGGGCGTATGAAACACTAGTGTGGGCGCGAGGCATCTCAGATGTACGTGTGGAATGGTGGGGTGCATGAAACAGTAGTGTGAGAGCCGTTCACCTCGGATGTGCGGGTGGAATATTGGGATGCGTGAAACAGTATTGTGGGCGCGGTTCATCTCGGATGTGCGTGTAGAATGGTCGGGTGCGTGAAACACTAGTGTGGCCACCGTTCACCTCGGATGTGTGGGTGGAATAGTAGGATACGTGAAACAGTAGTGTGGCCACCGTTCACCTCGGATGTGTGGGTGGAATAGTAGGATACGTGAAACACTAGTGTGGGCGCGGGTCACCTCGGATGTGCGTGTAGAATGGTGGGGTGCGTAAAACTGTAGAGTAGGCGCAGGGCACCTCGGATGTTGCGTGTACAATCGAACACTGATGTCCGAGCAGGGCGCCTCGGATGTTGCGTGTACAATCGTGCGATGCGTAGAACACTGGTTTGGGAGCAGGGCAGCTCGGATGTGCGTGGGGAATAGTGGGATGCGTAGAACACTGATGTGAGCGCAGGGCACCTCGGATGTGCGGGTGGAACGGTGGGTTGCGTGAAACACTAGTGTGGGCGCGGGCCATCTCGGATGTGCGTGTGGAATGGTGGGATGCGTGGAACACTTCTACAGCCCAAACTTGACGAAGATCCACACAAAGCGGAGAGGGCGATAACATATATAGGTATAGCCAGAGCTGAACCCGTCAACGATAGATATTGTAGGAGCGCGGTAAAAAAATCACTTGCAAAAATCGATATCTCGAAAACTATGGCGCGTCGCCATAAATCCTTTTCAGGGAAGTCTTATAACATTAAAATGAAGGTGTATGCCAAATTTCAGATCAATATTCGGTTTCCGCTAATCCGAAAAAAAGTAAAAGCGAGGAACAAAAATATCGCGGCCTTTTCCAAACACGAACAAGAAATTGCGTATTTTTTAATTCATTTTTTTCTTCAATTTTCAGCAGAAACATCATTTATTTTTTTTTTTGCATTCCGAGAACAGTCAAGTTCATCTTGTCCAAGTTGAAAGCGTTGGTTTTAATCTGTTTTATTTTGCGTAAAAGCTACGCGGTTTGACGAACGTCACATCTTTATTTCCAACCCTGAGGTTTGTCCGTTTCTCGTTTTCTTCTGGATGTTTGTCATATTGTTATAATCCGCAGGAATCACGGGGAGGGGGGTGAGGGTGAATGAAACTTGTGAATATCGAGTTAGCCTCATCGAGTGACGCGCGTATAGCGACAAAATTTATGTCCGTCTTTCATTCCTTCTCCTCTCTCTCTCTCTCTGTCTCTCTCTCTCTCTCTTGCTCGTGTAGCACAAAGTCCGTTATACATTGGTAAACACGTGTCAGATACGAATTTTCACGATATTTGTACGCGATGGTGTGTAAATGCGATGTGCTTTATTGTACATAAAGGTTTTTAACGACGTCATAAATGCTTGGACTTGGTCCAAACGATGACGCTACATGCCTAGTATTGTTGCATCGATTAGAATCTAACAGACGTGTACGTCTGTACGCATGTACGCCTGTTGAAAAAAAAAAGAGAGACCTGTCGTACAGGATAAACTTTATTCGAATTAACATATCTGTATTTTGCATTCAAGAAAAATCTCTTTTGAGGATTTTGCTCTTGCTCTATATTTTCAGGGTATTGTTTTTTTTAAATGACTTTCTCGGAACTATTTATTGTTCCGGACATTCATTTACTCTCAGTCGGAACTGTTTTTTTTACGTTAAAAAATTTGCAGAGCCAGCTTTTCGTAATGTCTCAAGTATCATTAATCATATCGTGCACAATTTTTGTCCGTGTTATGGAGTTTTGGGACAAGTGACGATATGTTACCATTTTATTTGAATTTATACAGTAGATTCTTTGTCATATACTGAACGCACCCTCCAAATTTGAAATCGATCGTCTACACCGTTTCCGTTAAATTTATGATTGAAAAAACACTTTTTAACATAGGAAGATGCCTACACTAATGGCTGTTTGGCAGTTTCTCGCACGAAATAATGTGAAGAAATGGTAAGAATGTTATGAAAAACTGTCAAACGACTCAGTACATTTTGGCAATTATGTCACCCAAAAATTAAATGATCCGTCTACACCGTTTATTAATTATCGACATTTTTGTAAATGAAGACTTTTAGGTTTCCCCCGCCGACGAAACGTACAGGAAAGGGTGAGAACGTGGCATGAGTGCTAAACTGTGCGCGTGTTTAAATACCACCAATCGCCGTGGCGCGGCTATACGTTCAAAAAAATGCATTTTTAAAGAGAAGTGTTATATTTTATTTTTTGACGCTCGACACTTTTCGTTCAGAATTGAATCGATTTAATAAAGAAATGTAAGACACGTTGTTACTAGGCTCGGCTAAAAATAATAATAATCTTAAATACTGGACTCGAAATTTATTACACCGATTGTGCCGTTTTCGAACGAAATATTGGTGTGTAGAAGTTGGCACCCAGCTAAAAAACAATAGAATCCCCTCCTAGTTTCTCCTAAAGATAAGCTGTCCCGAAACTCTTTAAAGAGGTTGGAGCGATCCACTTGAGTCAAATAACGGCTTAGGAGTTTTTTCTCTTCAATAAACTATATAAATAAATATACTAAGTTTTCATAAAATATATAATTAAAGGACAAAATTATGCATTTTTATACTTTTAATACGTGAAAAAGAAAAACTCTTGTGTTACTACCACCTTGAAACTGTATAACATTATTAATGATTAGAATGAAATAATCGTAATCTTTTATTGGATTAAAGGATTAAAAGATCGAAAATACTTGAATGATCAAGAGATTGAAAAGACTCGTAATCTTTGATCAAACCTTGATGGCTCAATATTGAATATACAGTCAAAACCGGTTATAACGACATTGAAGGGGCAATGCAGTACCGACGTTATAGCCGAGTCTTCGTTGTAAATAATGTCGTTATAAGCGATTTCGACTGTATATGGTTTTCGATGGACAAGATGGGATTTTCTTTCATTCTAAATGTTTACAAAGGTCTGGTTTACGTTATTCCGTTGTTAAAAATGATTTATCTGCTGCTAAATAGCCAAAAATTCGTGAACCGTAGCGTGAACGTCTTTCCCATCTAACCGCACGTGAAATTACATACATCAAACGATTTTTTAGCTCCAGTGTTTTGTGGTGATTTTTTTTTTATTCGTAAAGACAGTATAATCTGGACAATAATATATACACTACGGCTAGAAAGTTACACTAGTCGATATTTCTTGCCGCACTAAAAGTTAGATAGCTCCGTCAAAAAAATAGATAATCAAATTTAACGAACAGCGTTTTGGAGGAAACAAATTTTACTTTTGCGAAATATTTTTTATGATTTTTTTTTTCGGCCCGCTACGCACTTTTGTACGTGACCGTTTTTCGGCTATTTTTTGACCATCGAGAATTGGGCGTATAACTTATGGAAATTTTTTTTGTCATTTTCATCTATCATAGACTTGAAAGGAGTAGCAGAAGCTCCATTTCCGTTTTTTTTATTTCGTACGATTTCTTCCGCAAAATTATTTCTTTTTTGGCTAAAAAAGACAAATTTTGGAAAATGCAATGTAACTCAAGAACTATAGAGTTTAAGAGGAAATGTCAAAGATGTAAAAAGTTGCGTGAGTTTATACTGGATCGCCGGGAATTTTTTTAGAATTTACCTTTGATTTTTTTTTTTACTATTTTTACTCGAAACTCCGATAGCTTAATTCGAAAAGTATGGCGTTTAGGACGAAATATCAGGAAGATCATTTTTTTTAGTTTTCAATTTTAAATTCGCTTGAATCTTTTCAGAATTTTGTTTACATTCCTTCTGAATTTTTTTTGGCGAAACTCGATGAATCGTACAAACAATTGATTATCCGAGTTTAAAGTTGCAAAAAAAATTCGGAAAAAATTCAAGCGAATTTAAAATAGAAAATTTAAAAAATTTCTCCTTTTGATATTTTGTCCTAAACGCCATACTTTCCGAGTTAAGCTACTCATCAGGGTTTCGAGCGAAAATAGTAAAAAAAAAATCTCAAAGGAAAATTCTGAAAAAAATCCAGGAGATCCAGTATAAACTTACGCAACTTTTTACACCTTCGACATTTTCCCTTAAACCCTATAGTTCTTGGGTTTGGATTTCCAAAATTTGTCTTATTTAGCAAAAATGAGATAACTTTGCGAAAAAAAAATCGTACGAAACTTTAAAAAAAAAAGGAAAATAGAGCTTCTACTACCCCTTTCAAGTTTATCATGGATAAAAAGTCAAAAAAAGATTCTATAAATTATGCGCCCATTTCTCGATGGTCGGAAAATAGCCGAAAAACGGTCACATATAAAAGTGTGTACCTGGTCGAAAAATAATCATAAAAAATATTTCAGAAAAGCAAAATAAAGCTGAATTAATTCCCTTCAAAACGCTTTTCGTTAAATTTGATTATCTATTTTATTGACGGAGCTATCTAAAACTTAGTGCGGCAAGAAATATCGACTGGTGTAACCATACTTTTGAGCGGTAGTGTTTATATATTTTTTGATCTTGGATTGTGGGTAACGCTCCAACCTCCTTAAACCCGCACGAATTGCATCGAGCCCCCGAGAGTGAATTTAAGGGCAGGTTTCCGTTCATGACGATGAAAAATACGATTTTCTTTTACACAATTTGTATCCTCAAAGTTTTTAGAACACGTGGGTAAAAGGATATTTTCATATCTAAATTATTTTAGAATTTTCAGCCTAAACATTAAACTTTAAACGCGTTTTTCCGGAAACACACGGAGAGAATTAAATGTTAAAAATTACCGTGCAGTAACAGTAACCAGATGACAAGCCTGAAACTTCGCTTATTATTACTGATTAAAACACAGATTTTCACGAAAATAAAATAAAATTTCTTCTTCAGATAGAAAATTTTACCAGATTTTCTAGTAAATTTTGATGTGTAACAAAATACGCAAAACTTAAATTTAAAAAATATATAATATCAGCGAAATTTTACTGTGCATTTTATTATTTTATGCCTTTCAAAAATGTCTATAAAAAAGTATCGTCTTTATAACAGTTATTTTAAGATTTATTATAAAATTTAATGAGTGTTATAGGAAAATGTATTGTGTTCTCGGTAAAAATTATCGTGCGCGCTACCCTTCTTGTATAGTAAAATTTTAGCTACGTATTTGAAATTTTCTGTAACGTGAGTTAAAAAAAACTTGTCGCATACGAATTATTATGCTTTTCTCAATTGTCACCACATTGAAATATATCACGGTAATTTTTACCGTGAAATTCACGACAAAAATTACTTTTTAATTCTCTCCGTGCAGCATTTTTCGGCGCGCGGGGCCCTCTACAGCTTCAACGGATGAATCGATTCACATAAATTGCTGCGCAATTGAAAGAAAATCCAATTTGCGGGGCCATCAGGGAGCGATTGTTGTCAAAAATTGATTTAGAAATAATTTTCAGCAAGCAAAAAATGATAAGGCCACCTAAATTTTGTCTAGTTAAATCATTTTTAGCCCGTTTTTTTGTTTAAAATGAACTGGCAAGGCTGTGGATCGCCCCGCGCCGACCAAAACAGGCCGTGCATGGCTTTATTTGACGGATGCTGGAGCGGCCTTTTTCGATGGTTCTTTTATAAATAAAATTAAAATTTACTCTCCATTGAAACAAGAATAAAATACGTTGAAACCCATTTCCAAAAGTATTTAATTTATATAAAAAAAAAAAAACATCCCAAAGTTCATGCATTTTTCATGCACCTTCCCTCAACACATAATTTCGATCACGCGTCAAAAGCCCGCGAAGTATGAAATTCAGAAAGTCATTTTAGAAAACAAGTCCATTCTTCTGCATAACAAATAATGGATAATACTATTTTTATTTTACAAAAGCCATATTTATAATTCTTTGGATATAATTGAATGCTGCCTGGGCAATTTGACAAGGTAGTTTTTTTTTTCATTTGATAGTATTCAACGATGCATATCAAGCATCAATGAATGGCTTTTATCCAGATTAAACACCCTTCAATTTCCAATCTTCGCAAAAAAATTTATCCCACATTAACGCAGCTTCCCGAAACTCGCGAATAAATTTTCGTGAGGTAGCCCAGTTTTTTGACGGAATCCAAGGCACGTGCAAATTGAAGACACCAATCTTGATATTCCGTAATTAAACCGCCCCCGCAGCATGAGACTAAGAGTCTCGACGAGGAAAATTCTAGTGGCAAAGTACTCGCGTGATCGTCCGACCGTTTAGTTAGACCGAATGCCAATTGCTTATTTTAACGCGTTACGTGGACAAGACACAGCCACTGGCGTTTAAGTATTGCTCGGGAACTTAATATACGTTGCACCCGTACCTCTGTCGATTCGAGGATATGATTCAGCGAATAATCTTTATTATCTCGAATAATAATAATTTAATTTCATAAAATTTAATGATAAATAAGATAATTTTTATAAGATAAGTAAGATATCTTTCGTAAGATTTTAATTTTTATAAGATAAATAAGGTAAATTAAATAATTCAATTTAATAAAATTTAATAATAAATAAGAATAATCTTTATTTTCTTGATTAATAAAGATCAAGTTTACATCGAATCCAATTTTTCTTTTTCTTCGAATATCAAGCTCTCTGCATCCACTGTGTACAAGCGCGATGCAGAATTATTTTTCTTTCAAATGTATTTTTCTTTCGTACTGCGAATTTATTTGACCTCTTTATGATTTAATTTATTCGTATATTTTTTTTTTCTTTTTGACTCTTTCTCCTTCTGGCTTATACCATCGTTTTGTTGGATTACGCAAATGTATACATAAATCGCCATCAATCGTAGTCAATTGTCCTTATAAATTTACACCGTGCATATACCTTGCGTGTCATTCGTATCAGATTCGTTGTTACCGTGTATGCGTGTGCGTGCATACTTTATTGGTTTTGGCAGAAAATATGCCTAGCACTAAGCTCTTCATTCACCGCTCTAAATCCCAGAACCGCGAGTAATCATATTTCATATTTCCCGCTACTGTGCGGCTATAGAGACATTTTTTGAAAAAAAAAAAACATCTATTTTCACACGATCTTCTTTATCGTTTTATTTTTCTCCGATATTTTTATGAATTTTGCTTAAATTGTTAAATTCCTTTCAGCGAAATTTAAAGGAGTCTGCATAAGCTTGAGATTACGAAGATATTATTTTTCATTGCATGATTTTGTTGCCTAAGGGTTTTTTTTTTCATTTGCAGCAAAAGTTTCGTAAAGGTTTCAAAAAAGGTCAGATGCTCTCATTGTACTATTGCGAAAAGCTCCACTGTGATTTATCCTTTTTTGTCGAAACTATATTTTGTAAAACGGTGTAAGTCGCATGTCCCGAATTAATTCGTCCGATTCACTTTAAATTTGGACAGAGCATAACGTATAACATTTTTTTATCGCATGACTGGGTGATTTTTCGATGTGTATATCCATTTGTTAATAACAAATTATAGGACTTGGTATTTTTTGGTCGAAAAACGACCTTTTTTCTCTTCAGTTTGCCATTTTGGTATCTTTTAATTAATTAAAAAAAGGTATCTGTTCGTACGAAAGTTCGATTAATCCTTCGCGGTCACACGTTCTGGCTATAACACGCTGGCTACAGGGGGTCGCAATGACCCCAGCCATGTTCAAACGATTGCCGCGTTGACCGTATCGTTCCGAATGACTCATAAAAATTCAGTATACTAGTTTAAACATTCTAGAATGTGGCATTCTCGGTGTAATATTTTTATCGAATTTTAAAATGGCGGAAAAAAATCAGCAACGGGGAAATGCGTAAAAAAGCCCTTTTTTACTTAAAAAAATCATAACTTTTACAATTTTCAATTTTTTTTCATAAAATTTTAGGGTGATACTCTTGAGATATGATAGTTTAAAGAAAAAAATAGCTCCATAGTGGGCGTTTCAAAAAAGTTATTTATTCTTATATCTGAAGAGCCATTTCGGAGTTAAATAAAGAATGATAATCATGAAAAATGAGCGATTTATTATAAAAAGTGGCCGCCAACAACTTATAGTAATATTGGCTTAAAGTTGCGCTTGGGGTCATTTTGACCCCGCGTGACCGCGGAGGTTTAGTACAATAAAAGTCCATTTTTCTTTTCGTTTAAGGTCGCCCTATTTGCCAGAACCACCTACACTAATTGGCCATGCAGCAACATCGGCACTTTTTTCAAATAATATTAACTTTATTGTTTATGAATACTTTTTAATAAAAACAAAACCGAAACTCGACAAGCTTAATTGAGTGTAAAATCCCACCTCATATCGAAAATCGAGCATTTTTTCGGGCCCCAAGCATATGCAGACCCATTGTGAAGTTTCCGATTTCATTCGAATCTACTTACTATCCGATTTTTTTTTATTGCCAAAAAAAAAATTGCTGATATATTTTTTTTCGAGTTCAATCCGAGAAGTCCTCGTAATGGAGCGTGAGGGATCGTAAAAGAGATCGCAAGAGCAAGAGACAGACATGGGGAAAAGTAGAGAGAGAGAGAGAGAGAGGGATGGAGATTGTGAAAAAAAAAAACGTGCTTCAAAGCGTACAAAACTACGCGGAGCCGTTCTTCTCACTCGGGCAACTTGACTGGCGAGCCAAGGTTCTCACTTTATTTATAGACGTATTCGTGTGTTAATCGAATGTTAATCGGATCTCTCAGGCGTATCGATCGTTAATGAGTCGAAAGAGCGATATATTTCTCGCCGTGATGCTCGAAATCGTTGACTCGTTGATACTGTGCTCATAGTATTTCGGTGTCTCGACACAAGACCGTTGAAAGAAAACGTGAAAAAAAGTGGAATGAAACAACATAAAAAAAAAAATAGATTCACAATTTGAGGAAGTTCGATGGTGTATGGCGACGAAAGGGTTGTTGGTGGTGAGCTTACCGTCCGGTGCCGGTCATTAGGGAGCTGTGGTTGGAAAACGGCCCCCCGTAATAATACGACAACGTGTCACCGTAGTACGGCATCGTGTGCGATCTTTATCTCTCTCTTATCAATCGTTCGATTCTCGATCAATCAAATTTTTCTCTCCTTCGATCGCATTTACGTATTGTCGTATAGAAATCGTGATCATTCGCCTTCAATCGGCACTGCTGACGGCGATCGTGATGTAAAATGTATAGTGAAATAAATTTGCGCGATTAAATTTTTGGCTGTTCCTTTTTGTTGGTTTTTTTTTTTTTTCGTAATTTTTAATAATCCTCGTGGACCGTCGCGCCACACACAATGTGCCGGAGAAGCCGCTCAAAGAGTTTTTCAGGTGCGAAAAACGTTCTCACGGTTCAGGGAGCCAAGACCGACTGAGTTTAAGCCAGCGACCCAAGCGGTAATAATAGAATTCTAGTATACGAAACTTCCCTAGCATCAACACTATATGTCTACACACCAAGCTGAAGACACTGTAATAACCATGCGAGAGGGCGAAGAACGAGTCAGAAAGAGAGGGAGATTGACAGATAAGAGGGAAAGAGAGATAGATAGATAGATAGATAGAGAGAGAGAGAGAGAGAGAGAGAGAGAGAGAGAGAGAGAGAGAGAGAGAGAGAGAAAGAGAGAGAGAGAGAGAGAGAGAGAGAGAGAGAGAGAGAGAGAGAGAGAGAAAGAGAGAGAGGGAGGGAGAAACAGCGAGAGGAATGGCAAAAAATGAGGCTGCGTGAAGATCCGCAAACTCTTCTCCTCGGTATATGCAACACTACTCCCTCTACTCCCAAAATTGTTTAACCCAAAATCGAGAAGACACAGTCATTTACTATTTTAGTGGACAACCACAAAACCGTTCTTCTCATACATTTGTTCAAACTGCTACGAGACACAACAATTTCTTAAAGACCAAACGCTTTTGACGTACACAATGTTGTTGCATTTTTTAAAAGGTTCCGGTAAATTTGAAAAAAGCTTTGCGCTTCACTTATTTTCCGGTGAAAAAAAGGAATTTCACGATCTTGATACAATTTAGTTTCTTTCGTTCGAGGAAATGTTTCGAATTATAGGGTACACCGACCAGTGAATGGATGGGGATCAGTGAATGAACGAAAGCTTATTTATATTTAAAATAAGTAAAGAATATGAATCGTTGATAAAACGTCGAATCACTATAATTTAGCAAAAAAAATCACAGGTGTCGTTGAAACCAAGTTCTTAATTTAAGGAGTTTCGGGACATTTGACGAAATGCTACCATTTTATGCAAATTTATACAGTAAATTCTTTGTCATATACTGAATGTACCCTCAACATTTTAAATCGATCGTCTACGCCGTTTCTATAAAATTTACAATTGAAGGAACACTTTTCAACGTAGAGCATTTAACATTATGGCACTGATGACGAATTTGTCGTAATGTCCTGAGCGAATTGACAGTTTTTCATAACATTTTAAACATTTTTTCACACTATTTCGTGCGTAAAACTGCCATTCTGCGATGAGCGTAGGCAGTTTAAATATCTCCTTATGTTAAAAAGGGTTTTTTTAATTGTAAATTTTATAGGAACGGTGTAGACTCGATTAAATATTTGGAAGGTGCATTCAGTATACGAGAATGAATTTAGTGTATAAATTTGAATCAAATGGTAACACTTCACCAATTGTCCCGAAACTCCTTAACCCTTCGTGGTCACTCTGAGTAGAATCGACCCGTCGATCAATTTTTGGCGTAAATAAGTTTGAAGTATCCTCATACGATAAAATTTACCCTCTTCACATGTCGGAATAAATACCTTTTTTTGGAACGCGCACTATGCTACTATTTTTTCCCAAAAGTAGCATATCTAAGGAGTATCACGTCCAAATTTTAGGTCAAAATGTTGAAAATTCACGGAACTATGATTTTTTTTAGCGAAAAAGTGTCTTTTTTGCGTTTTCATCTATTTATTATTTTTTTTAAACTTTCGCCATTTTATTTCTTATAAATAAATGTTTCGTACATCATCTAGAAAGTTCAAAGCATATTCCGTAATTTTTTGAACCACTTCGGACGGATAGTTTGGTCACAATACTTTTTTGAAAACTGACTGGGTAGAATCGACCCAAGTGTGACCACCGCAATTGAATTTAGAAGTGTGACCACGAAGGGTTAATATCGGATTTTGACGGCACACGGAATTTATCTAGTTTGTGGAACTTACAAACCGCGCAACTTACAATTAGTTACGATATGGCTGTGCACAGTAGGCGCTCTAAAGGTGAAAACAAAAGTTTTTAAGAGTTTTGAGGGTAAGGATTACTTTTTTTATTTGAGATATAATCAATCTTTGGTTTTTTGCAAAATTTCAAACAAATTTTTTCATAATGATAATTTCACATGTTTATTTACCGATGCTGCATTCTAACCTCTTTCCAGTGAATGGATATATGCTTTATTCTGATAATTTTCAAAGCAGAGTGAAAAATTTCGTTCATCTGCTGAAAATTGGAAAATTAATTACTATCAAGAATTGACAATGGACATTTTATCAAATGTTGTCATAAAATCATTTCATTCATTTTTTTTTGTTTTAACACATTTCAATAATTGTGTCTATAATATAATCTCATTTCATAAATAAAATCTCCAAATCTGGCATTTAATAAAAATAAATAATAAATATATACTACACATATTTCATCGATACTTCACGTTCATTTACTGGTCGTCGAGTGTCCATTTACTGGCAATTTCGTCCCTTCACTGGCGATTTAGTCATTTCGCTACTCATTTGTCAATTCCTCCAATATTATTCGTTGCAGTTACATGGAATATTTTTTTTCTACTATGAGAACAATATCTTTTGTTAGCTACAATGTTAACTTCTTTTGTTAACATAGCAACATTCCCATAGATGTTAACATAACATCTATGAAAATAACATCTTTTGTTAGCTATTATCAATATAGATGGCCAAATGTACGGTGCAGGCATCGCGGATTAGAGGTAAAACGAAATTTTCAAGAGTTTAAGTACTTATAAAACTTTAAACGCGTTTTTCTTGAAAACACTTTTTTCAAACTGGGTGGAAACGCTGCTCTAAAACCGTTCGATGAATTGCTTTGAAATTTCCACTGTAGCTTCACAATCACATTATCTAAAGAAGGACATAGCCGTTTTTTGATTGAATGTAAACTTTTTTTTTTATAAACAAATTACTGCAAATATTTTTGCCGAAAAAATGAAATTTTTTTTTAACTTGTGCCATTTTCACAAAAATTGATTTAAAAAAAACCCCTATGTACTTCTCTAGCCAATGACATATAGATTAAGAAAAAATAATTGTTTCGTTCTAGCTCTAGTTCTAGCTCTTATGCTTTCGGAGTTCCACGTCTGCCCGTGGAGGTATCGAAAAAAAAGGCGTTCTTGAAGACTGGCTTTGTCGCCGCCATTTTTTTTATCAAAAAAGCAATAAAAATTTTTTTTTACACACTTCAATATGTGTTTAATAAACCCTGAAAAAAGAAACCCGATTCATTTTTCAATATTCTAAAAAAAAAATTATCAAATTTAGGCGTTTTTTGCTGACTCTAGAGTGGTGTTACCCCTTAAGCTATTACTAGATGGATATTAAAAAATTGTCAAAATTCTTGAAAATTTGAGGAATGATAGTTCTTGATAGAATAATAATACATGAATTATTTTCGAATGTTTTATTAAATAATTTTGTAGTTATAAACATATGAATTTAACACGGTTGCTCATCGGAAAATAGCTTCTGCAGACGTTAATGGTTGCAAAACGAATGGAACTAAATCGTCGTAAATTCTGAAAATATTATATCATCAAGATTTAGGATCAAGTGATTGATTATGCTAAGTTTCAAATAAATCGACTGAGTAATTATCGAGAAACTAATTAAAATAATGGAAAGTATCGCCTTTTTTAACGATTAATTAATAGCAGTCATTCGAAAACTCAATATATATTGAGTTTTTGGGTAATTATTGATAATAACAAGATGATCAAAATATATCAATTAAATTTAAAAATTGAGAAATCTTTTTGTTGGACAGACGAAACAGATGTCGAGCCACTGACAAAACTTCAGTCAAGCACACGCCAATATCATCGAATTTGACTTCAATTATCATTAAAAGTGGAAAATTAACATTTCGAAGTGTTGATTTATTATTAATTTAGCTATTTGTAAGGCTAAACTTGTACGACATGATCTAGACTTGTAAATCCACGATTCGCTCATTTTGGACTAACTTTATGCCCGGCGATCCAAGCAATACCTTAAAAAGTTTTTTTTAAATAATATTTTCATTTTACAATCCATCTGAATCCTATAGTGTCTATTCGTCTATTCATTGATGGTTTATCTTACGAGAACCTGGCTCTAAATTATTTTTTAATGTTCTTCAAAGAAAGGATTTTCGGAATGTGCATTATTATCATGACCAAATAAAGCTTGGGAAACGCGCCGAAATTTTTTTCCCTTTCCAACAAACTTGTTCTTTTTTAAAATTAATTTCTGCAAAATTTTAGATGGGGCAAAATGAATTTTATTCCACTCGGTACGATAATGGACGTTTTACGTACGCTTCGCGTGCATAAAACCCCTATTTTCACACAGTGTACAATAAAATTTCGTATAATACTCGACGAAAAAACTTTTTCTAACCTCGCGTGATTGCAACACTCGCCTTCGACTCGTGCTGCCAACTCACACTCGTTAGAAAAACGTTTTTTTTTGTCCTCGTATCATAATGTATTATTATATCGGTTTAGCCGTTTCGACTCACGAACTTATTTTCCTCTTGAATTTCCCTCGTTCCCTTGCGAGTTTTTTTTAAATTTATTATAGGGGAAAACGAAATTCGTGTTAAAAAATTGTCATAGGTTGCCAATGACTGAACGGGAGACACGTAACTCGTCACCCTGCGTGAGATCGCGAATCTTTTCGCATTCGCGATTGTGCTCGCGAGTATTTTGGCGAGTATCAAACATTGCGCGACAAACGTCGAGCTAAATTCGCGAGATTCGCGCAATTGGGTGTACAGCACTGCTCGTGATTTAGTGTGCGAGTGTAGAAGCGTAAAGCCATAAAGTTTAAAAATACAGCATAGTGGGTTGACGTCCTATAAGTGGTCTGGCCAGTCCGAATTTGACACACCACCTGGATTGCCGAATATTAACCGAGTTCAGCTTTCAAATTATAACTACACTCTTTTTACGTAATTTTTTTATTACTAACTGGCTCTTCCTAGCCAGCTAGTAATAAAAAATTGTCTTTATAAAAATGTTTATTTCTCAAATCTCTATTGAATTATGCCAGTAACATTTCTCTAGTCAGTTCATGTTTTTTTTTTCTAGCCGGTTCCTGATAACGATCAGCGTTTGAGAAGCTCCTTTCCGAATCTTCTGTTAACCAGAAGGCACACGGAGAGAATTAAATGTTAAAAATTACCGTGCAGTAACGGTAACCAGATGACAACCATGAAACTTCGCTTATTATTACTGAGTAAAACACAGATTTTCACGAAAATAAAATAAAATTTCTTCTTCAGACAGAAAATTTTACCAGATTTTCTAGTAAATTTTTATGTGTAACAAAATACGCAAAACTTAAATTGAAAAAATATATAATATCAGCGAAATTTTACTGTGCATTTTATTATTTTATGCCTTTCAAAAATGTCTATAAAAAAGTATCGTCTTTATAACAGTTATTTTAAGATTTATTATAAAATTTAATGATTTTTATAGGAAAATGTATTGTGCTCTCGGTAAAAATTATCGTGCGCGCTACCTTTCTTGTATAGTAAAATTTTAGCTACGTATTTGAAATTTTCTGTAACGTGAGTTAAAAAAAAACTTGTCGCATACGAATTATTATGCTTTTCTCACTTGTCACCACAACGAAATATATCACGGTAATTTTTACCGTGAAATTCACGACAAAAATTACTTTTTAATTCTCTCTGTGCATTGAACTGGGATCTGTTAAATGGCGAGATGATATGTGATGGTGGAAGATCAAACTATATTTAGGGAAAGATATTCAATAGAAATTATCCATAGTGATACCATGAAAGTATTTAAGGGCGGGGTAAGGTTTTAAAATTTTATTTTTTGCATTTTTTAATTTTTTTTGCATGAATGTATAACACCTCAAGAATATTGTGTCATAATTTCAAGTCGATCGGAGCAAAATTAACGAAGTTATGAACATTTGAGCGTCCGTTGCTCCAGACCGGTTTTCTATATCTGCCCGGCAGCTGCCGAGGCGGGGTTACCTGAAGCGCTTATGTGCTCTATTATATTCCCTAAATTTATTTCTTCGTAGAAGGGTTTTCATGGGTATATAAAATAATCTTGTATATATTCGAGACATAGCATAGAGATCAGTTTAGAGGTGTACGCCGTGCCGAGCAGTCGTACGTGACGCTAAAATTCAGTTTACGTTCATGTTCGCTGTTTTTTCGTGCATTTTGTGCTATTGATTGTTGCTGTGACTTTATAATTATTATTAGTGAAATGCCAAAAAAAAAAATAGCGGAGAAGATCGGAAGAACAGTAATGAAATTTTGTGCCGACCGAAAAAAAAAAATACCACCAAATAAACGTACGAATGACAAAGTGGAATCGAATAGTGCGACGTCGAAAAAAATTAAACTAAGTACCTCTATGGAAGTAGAGCAGAGCGAAGGAACAAGCTGCGTATGACAGTAAAGAAGAAAGAATTTTACGTAGACAAGTACAAAAAGATGCTTTAGACATTCTGGATGAAAGCTCTGTATTTTATGGACCTGGCATCGACGACTCTGTGTGAGTATAATAGAATTATCGAGTTTTATTTTGGATTTTTTAGTGTGCAAAACTTTAAAGCGTTTTTCTGAAACTTGTCATTTTTGAAGTCGGTGTACGCTGTAACTCAAAATCTAATGCACCGATTCTTTTGAAATTTTGTACACTATTTCTACACATAAATCACCAGGTAACGCTGCCGAGTTTTTTTTTTATAATTATTTTTTATCATACAATAACAAATTTGCTGATTTTTTAAGCGAAAATCGCGTTTTTGACTTCCAAGTGCTACCGAAAATGAAAAAATCAATTAAAAAAAAACTCGGCAGCGTTACCTCGAGAAACATCTCACCTAATAAACGCATTTTGATTTTTTTGTTGCAGATGATCCAGTGACGAGTTATAGCATACACCGCAAAACAACTTTTTTTCGAGGCGTCTGCGGCGATTTGCTGCCAACGGCTTATTTATCAATATTTTGTAATCAAAATTTAGGAAAATATAGTTCAGATGTTGTATTATTATATGGAAATTAATTAAATAAACCAGCATTACCTGTATTGTCTAAAAGAATTCTTGAAAATATGCTTTTTTTTCACCGAATTAACCTTACCCCGCCCTTAATTTTGGTGAAAAACATAAATATCGGTGACAATGGAACTCGCAAAGTTTTTCCCGCGTTAAAACAATCACAAGAACATTAAATGTGCTGTGAAAGATTGCGAAAGCACTTCGAGTAAGGAGTTGGAAGTGCGTTTCCACAACTGTCCTATTGTAGGGAAACGCTTTGTGTGCATGAAAAATTATTTTTGAAAAATGGAACAAACAGATCAATTAGAGGCTTGGATGAAAGCCGTAAAATTTAAAAAAAAAGTTAAATCAAGCATGAAAGTGTGCTGTAAAGGTATTTTTAAAACTGTAATGAAAAAATAAGAAACATTTTGAAATAATAAAAAAAAATTCACTGCCAAATAATGAAAGGTATTGAGAATAAGAGTTTAGACTTATCGATCTCAATACAGTAACGTAGCAATGATGTGCTTGCATTTTTCTCCCAACCCAGCTTTGCACGAGCAAATCATTTTGAATCATCAATCTCATTGGGATTATTTCGCAATTAAGACGTTTGCAAACAATACGCTTTGAAGCTGGCAGCACCGGTATGGGAAACGCCACTGACTCGAACTTAAAAAAAGTGGGAAAGCCTTGAAATTTATATAGGTAATTTTAATAATTTAATAATAAATTAAGTGGAAAAGTATTTCACTTGCACCTGCAAAATTTGAACACGATTGACCATCTACTTATCGAGATAAAAAATCGCAAAGATAACTCCGAATTACACAGGATCTTGTGACGTTATGACATCAAAAACAATTCAATATCAGTTAGTTAAAAAAGTTGTGGCTTATTGAAAATTTTATGAGATATAGATATATCTATAACAGAGGTGTAGCAAAAAAATGGGCCCGATTGACCACATCTGTCATGAGTTCATGACAGACGTGGTCAATCAGGCCCATTTTTATATTAGATGAAGTAAAAAGTTCTGAGCGTTTTTTCGCTTTATTTCGACGATGAAATTAACATAGTTAGGATTATCCGATTTAGATCAAATATGCGTTGTTTTGTTCGATAACTTTTGTCCATTTTGAAGGCAATTTCATAATTCCGCGATTGAAGAAGTCCTTGTCCCTATTGGTAAAAAAACTTGCCCAGCTCATTTTCACAAGCCTCTCTTGAGGCCAGTTTTTTACCATCAAGAAAATTTTGCAAATGCTTGAAAAGGTGATAATCGCTTGGTGCCAGGTCTGGACTATACGGCGGGTGCGATAGAACCTCCCATCCAAGCTCTCGGAGCTTCTGGCGCGTCGTTAAAGATGTGTGCGGCCTGGCGTTGTCTTTATGGAACACAACACCCTTCCTTTTGGCCAATTCTGGCCGCTTCTGGTCGATCGCCTGCTTCAATTTGGTCAGTTGTTGACAGTAGAGGTCCGAATTAAGTGTTTGGCCCGATGGGAGCAGCTCATAGCGGATGATTCCCTTCCAATCCCACTAAACACACAGCAAAACCTTCTTGGCCGTTAATCCGGGCTTGGCGATCGTTTGGGCCGGCTCACCGCGACTGGACCACGATCGTTTTCGGCTGTTGTTCTCGTATGTGACCCATTTTTCCAGTCACCATCCGCTTCAAAACTAGGTCGATTTCGTTACGTTTCAGCAAAGAATCGCAGACATCAATTCGGTCCAAAAGGTTCTTTTGCGTCAATTCGTGTGGCACCCATACATCGAGCTTCTTCTTGAGACCAGCCTTATGCAAATGCTTCCAAACGGTTTTCTGGCTAATCTTCAGTTTCTGGACAATGGAATAAGTGCTCACATGCCGGTCCGATTCGACGATTTCCATGATTTTATCGACATTTTCGACGATTGGCCTACCAGAGCGTGCCTCATCTTCGACGTCCATATTACCAGAACGAAATCGTTGGGACCACCGCTTTGCTGTTGCATTCGATACTGTATTGGGTCAGAAAACAGCACAACTTTTTTTGGCCGCCTGCTTCGCCTTTTCACCTTGGTCGTAGTGGTACTGAAGAATGTATCGAATTTTCTCTTTTTTTACCTCCATTTTGGAACGCTGTAACACACAACTGGCTTCACCAAACACAAAACTGTCGAAGAACTTTTTTTGAAGCGCAATGTCACCTTTAAATCGCCGTATAGTATGACCTGATGCGATGTATACATCGTGAGATATGGCTCACTAAACACATCTAGCGGAAAACGATCAGAACTTTTTACTTCACCCAATATAACTATACAGGGTATCTCAAAATGACCTGACATTTTTTATTGCGCGCCATTTTTTTTGTGGCGAACGTAGAGTTCTAATCTTTGATAACTGGCATCAGGATGTATTGAGGTTTCGTCATGGAGAATTACACGATTGAGCAACGCATAGAAATTGTGAAAATTCACTACAAAAATGGTGGAAATTTTTCAGAGACAGTTCGAAAAGTCCACTCGTCTTTTGGCCATCATAACACACCATCTTGCAACACTGTGGTAAATTTAATCACAAAATTAGAGATAAGTGGTTCAATTCTGACCGCGAAAAGCAGTGCCCGTCCATGTATCGGTCGGTCAAATGAAAACATCGTCGCAATGAGTGCGAGTGTCGACGAAAGTCCTTCCACCTCGATTCGCCATCGTGCTCAGCAATGGAACATTTCAAGATGCTCTGTGCAGCGAATTTTGACAAAAGATCTACATATGCGTGCTTACAAGATCCAATTGACATAAGAGCTGCAGCCAGTAGATCGGATATTATGTTCCACACATAACCTCCACGTTTATACCTTATATTAAAATTAAAATATTCGTACTTTTCAAATAAATAATACGTTTTATTAATAAATTAACATGTCAAGTAATTTTGAGACACCCTTTAGCTAATAAATATATCGTAAAGTTCTCAAATTGCTTGGGACATGGGCGCACAAGGCTTAACAGCGCTGTAGCGGTCGGGGGTGGGGGGGGGGACAAAGATTGATACAGCAAGAACGGAGGGAGACAGCTAGCATCGTCTGCACGGCGCATTTTCTAGAGAGTAGAGGCCAACAAGGAATGAAACGTGCAAATTTTTGGTCGAATGTACATTTTTTGGTTAAACACATCCTTATTATCGAACTTCCTCTTCCAGCGAAATCGTTTTTTTGGAAACTGATCGCATATTTTGAAAAATGCATGCTCCAGAGATAATATTAGGTGTATGACTTAATTTTTACAGATTTTTTCTTCGACCTTAAAATTATATTTAAAATAGAAATATTTTCGCGGTCTTTTGTGGTTTTGAAAGGATTGGACGAAAGGTTTCAGAACACCAAACGACAAGTCCACGTGAGTTACATAACCTCTCAGAATAGCAAATTTTACGATCGCAACTGATAAACAGCACATTCGGCACTGCATTTTATACGAATTCCAACAAGGAAAAAAAGCTTTTAAAGCACGGGAATCAATTTGTAGTGTTCTTGGTGCCAACGTTGTGTCTTATGAAATGTGTGTATGAAATTGGTACAAGCATTTTAGAAGTGGTGATTTCGATCTTAGTGACCAGCCGCGCCCTGGACAGCCTCGAAAGTTTGAAGATACGGAATTGCAAGCTCTACTGGATGAAGACTCAACGCAAACGTAACAAGAGCTTGCAGCTCAGTTAGGAGTCACCCAAACCGCTATTTCCAAACGTTTGCACCAAATGGGAAAAATTCAAAAACTTGGAAGGTGGGTCCCACATGTGTTGACCGAACACAACCTAGGTCAACGTATGAACAAGTGCCTTTCACTGCTTTTCCGGCAACAAAAAAAAGGGCTTCATGTGGAAAATTGTGACGGGTGATGAAAAGTATATTTTTTACGAGAATCCCAAACGTAAAAAGTCATAGGTAGATCCGGGCAACCCAGTACATCGACGCCGAAACAGAACATCCACTTAAAGAAGGTTCTCCTGTGTATCTGGTGGGACATGAAGGGTGTGCTTTATTACTAGCTCCTGGAAACTGGTCAGACGGTGACTGCGGAATGCTACAGCCGACAATTGAACAAACTGAGCGAAGAACTTGATCAGAAAGAGCTATTTACTGGGCAAGGAAGCAGGCAAGTCATACTGCTGCATGACAACGCTCGATCTCACGTTGCTCGCGCGACTCAGAAGACCCTTTTGAACTTGGGATGGGAAGTTCTCCCGCACGCGGTATATTCACCAGACTTGGCCCCATCCGACTACCATTTGTTCCGGTCAATGCAGCACGCCTTAGTGGATAAACAGTTCAAAACGCTGGACAACGTGCGTAAATTAATCGATGACTTTATCGCCTCGAAGCCTGCAAGATTCTTTCGCGACCGCATTCGTATGTTACCTGAGAGATGGCGCAAGGTCATAGAAAACGATGGACAATATTTCCAAGATTAAGTTCGTTGTTTTCTATTTTTTTATATTAAATAAATTTGCTGAAAAATCTGTAAAAATTAAGTCATACGCCTAATATAAACAGACGTAAACACAGCGAAAACGCTGCTAACCCGCTGTAAGCGCGTGCACATCACTTCTCCAACGTTGCCAAGTTTCATGTTTCGATAGATGCATTAAAAATAAATAGTTTAGTAATTGCAAAAACTTTGAGAATGCTCAATAAAGTAAAATAGTACAATTTTTATTCATTTGGAAGTATAAAATCGATTTTTATACATTTTTTATGCTATGAGATATTCATTTTTTTCATCGGAAAATCGGGTTGGTACCAATGGGTTTGCCCTGTGTACATAAAGAACCCCGTCGACATGCGCTTCCCTCAAAGTTCGAGCAGAGCTTCCTTAAGAAGGTACGACTACGACTTGAGGGTCAATAAAGAGACTAAATTTATGTTACTCCACGGGTGTTCTCATTTATGTTAATTTATGGTGAATATTCGTATTGTCGGTCCCCAAGTGCCAAATTTGTGGTCAATATTTGATTTATTGCATATTTACCAATAAAAACGGAAAAATTAGATCCTCAAGGACTCTGGAGTAGTCTCCGTCATATTCACAATGACAGTTTCATCATAAAAACGGACTAAAAGAACGTTGCACCGAATCTATCGGAATCTTATTTAAATAGCCCCGATATACCTCAGCGGAATTAATATTAAAAGTAAAATTTTGCGTTTTGTGGCGACTCGTCTTCACGACGATTTCCAAGCAGTAGCGAGATTCTGTAACTCGGTAGCGATCGTTTTCGTTATCGTTAACTAGCGACAGTCAATAAGAGGCTCCCTTTCTTCTGTGATCGTGCATACGATTGGCTGTCACTATAGCTAATGACAACGAAAACTCTCGCTACCGAGTTACAGAATCTCGCTACAGAGCTAGGTTATTCTTGCCAAACGAATCAGCTGTTACGCCCGATGTTAGCAAGTCTATAGGTGCTATTTCGTCATTATGATAATATTCAACCGGAAGTTGAAACCGTTTTTATAATGTAGTGCTTGAACTACACGGTGAAGTTCGAATTTTCGATCCTTTTACAATATCTATTATGTCCAATTGTTCAAATTTTAGTTTTCCAACGACCTTAGTTGGATACTTGAGCAACAAAACCGTGATCATTGCACTTCCGGTCGATCGTCTCCATAAGACGTGCTTCACTAGCTCAAAGTGCTCGACTTTGCAATTTTATTACGAAAAAACTCAACGGTCAATATAGCTCAAATTTTTCCAAAGGGTGCATAACGTATTCATCAGCTTCATATAAAACTTTCAAGCCCGAAATTAGATTCGTCTTCATGATCGTACCTCCTTAAAATGTGTCCTTAAAAGTGCGTTCTTTAGGATTGGTACCAGCCCAATCACAAATTGCACTAATACTTATCATAATAGAACAGAAATTTGCACTAAACTACACGACTGTTTACGTTTTACGGTCCTTTTATCACCTCTTACCACCGAATCAATAATTCGTAACGATTTTTATCGTAAACTACATGCAGTACAGTGACATCCCAAAAAAAGCAGGAAATTTCGAGTATCTTTTATCAGCAAAATACGTGGCTAATTTATTAATATCTGATATGCCATTAGTATAAGTATTAACAATAATATCTGTGAGATTGAAATGAAAAATAATAGATAAATAATTAGCAAAGTTATTTGGCACCGTGAAGACGCGAATATGGTACCGAATTTCTTCCACCTAGTTGCTGACGAAAACAAACAAAAAAACAAAATTTATTCACAAAGTATGTATTACGTTTTGGACGAAAAAAATATTCACTGTTTTCCATGATTTCCCACGAATAATCCGTATGAATATCATTCATACTGGATTAACAAATAATGTTAATGAAAAATCGTCCATCAAGCGAGAGCCGATACAATTTGAAACTCATGAATAAATTTCGGATTTTTCCTTCACACTGATGATATATAACTTTTGCTTTCATTCGTACTTTTTTTTTCTATAAATTCTTGCAGCCATTTGTTTTGATACGTGGACCGATGATATATAAAAAATAAATTTTCTCGATTAAGTAATTACAACTCTCCCAAAAACTTGATCCATTTTCGACATGACGCTGAGGACTGTACCCTTTTAACGTTTTTTTTTTAGCTTTCGTGCTTAAGGGATCATCACAGTGTGACCGCCCGAACAATAGCCGATTTTCGCGATTTTTTTTTAGGTTGATATGATAAGCTAATCGGTCTATTTTTTTTTTACAAATTGAAGCACCGATAAAGAATACAAAATGATTTTTTTTAAATTTCTTTATTTATTGTTTAACATTGTTTTTATTTGCGGAAAATTGCGTGCAAAAAAATGGTGTCCCATGGTGGCCAGGATTGCGGCCGCAAATTTTATTTGAAACAAAAATTTCAAAATGATTATTAATCTGTAGGAAAGCCGCTATGTTCCTATGGAGGTTTTTTTTAGTGAAATTTGAAAAAAATGGCGGCGGTTTGAACAAAAAGTATCAAATTTAGCCCTTTTTCGACAGTTTTTCGTAAAAAAAAATAGGAAGATTAAAAAAAAAAAGCTTCCATAGCAACATAAGGAATGACGGGAAGAATGTTCTGTTAAAATTTCAAACGGATAGCTTGAAAACTCTTCCTTTGAGAGTGGCCGCCGTTTTGAAAAACACCATTCCGAGAAAAACGCGTTTAAAGTTCGAAGTGCGTGAGCCAGGTCTCACACTCCAATCACTTTTTCTAAGAAAGGCTGCAGCGACCGAAATAATTCGAATTTCGATCTAAAAATTGGACAGAACGTTTATAACCGTGTATACTATCGGATAATGCAAAAAAAACGATTTTCTGAAAATTTTACATTGTGATGATCCCTTAACGATTTTTTACATTCACTCGCCACAAAATTCAAGCATCAAAGTTAGCCAAAATGAAAAATCTTCATTCGTTCGGTTTCTTAGAAAAAACATTGGAGATTTGAAGATGCGAATAGATATTGCAAATGGAAAAATAAAGTTGATTGCCTTTCCTGTGAATTATTTATGCGATGAACATGCATGCAAGAATCGATGGCTTGTGATGCATTTCTTCATTCCTCCGGCTTCTTGTGTATGCATATAGTTGAAATTTACGTGTGACAATACAGTGAACTCTCCTTAAGGTAGGTGTCTAGTCTAGAGAGCGAAAAACAAGCTTATTTTCGAAAACGTTTTTCTCAGCTTCTTTATTAGATATAACAATAAAACTTTTTCGAGGACATAATGTTATCCTTATAGAACAGAAAAAAAATTGTTTACTTCGTCCAGCGTTTTTTGTCCAATTTTCAGAGGGCGCCAATGTCGAGTCCTCAAAAAAAATGTGTTCCCATGGCGGACAAACAATCTCCGGATTGGCACGTCCGAAACAAAAATAGGAAACGACATTTTAAAGAGGAAGGTTTGCCACGTGGTAATTCACCACCGTTTGCCAAAAATCGATAATAGAAAAAAAATGGCGGATATTTGAAAAACATTGTACGAAAATCGACCTATTTTTGCACCGTTTGCGTCCTGTAAATTTTTATATTATAAATTTTTTTCCAAAAATGTGGTGAATTACCATACAAAACACCTCAATAAAGAATCGTACAAAGTTTCATCAAAATCGATCGAGCGGTTGCGGAGATTGTTTGTCCGCCAGTTGAAAAAAAGTAATTTCCTGAAAAACGGGTTTAAAGTTTTGGACTTGAAACGGTGTGTGTTGGACTTGTCCCTACACACACCGCTATAACTTTTTTTTCTATTACGAATTTCGTCACAAAATTTTAGGAGGTGATTCTCGACGCTATGAGACGTTGAAAAGTGAAATAAATTTTTTTTCGATTTTCCGAAAGTTCTAGACTCGACACCTACCTTAACTCAACGCTCTCGGGACTGCATTTTCGTGGTACTAGAGACAGTGGCCTGCCAGAGAGCGTCCCCCACCGCGAGCCACTGAGTGACGTAGTGTGGCGGAATACAATTAAGTTAGGATAAATTTCCAAATGTCAGATGTTATTTTCACTCGATTATTTCACATTGGAATACTTCATTATTGTTTGAGGATGAATAATTTGTTAAAGAAATCATAATGAAAGAAGATTATGTTTTATTGTAAAATGTTATGTTTTTTATAGTACAATTAACTCTTTTCGCTTTTCTTTTTTCGTTCATGTTCTTTATGACTTTTGGAATTACGAAGTGGAAAGTTTAATACTGAAATTGAGGTTATGATTGCACCCCTCGCGCCTTTCCATAAATAAGGGAAAGTGGGGGGGGGGGGGGGGGGGGGGGACGCTTCTTCGGTTGTCGTGTTACCACCAGAGAGAATTGAGAAGAAATGACCTACTACAGAGCATTAAATTAGAGAGAGTTTACTGTAGTTGAAGCAGCCCCCTGATACTAGTATAGATCCTCTAAACAGGAACAATGTCCCCGTTATTGTCACCATGTAAAATCAGCCCACTGTGCGGCGCTAGTAGTCACCCGCATTACCCCCACTGCCTCCACTCCGCAAAACGCCTCGACGCATCATTTCGTCATTTCTAACCTCCGCAACCTGAACATTTTCTTCGTTTTCTCGATCTCTCGATTTTATAGTGTCGAATTATTGAACGATAGTATATTTTCCGCAGTTTTGTGTAAAAAAAAAACGAGCAAGTGGTGTTTTTTTATCGAAGTAATTAAATAAAAAATAAAAAAAATGTATACAGCCATGTGCCTCACATGCAAAGAATCCTTATTAACATCAGAAAGTAACGTCACTCTTGCCAAAGCATGTGTCGATAATTTTCTGTTAAACGGTCCATGAGTGCATCCAACTTGCACTGGTTTGTAATTTTATCGGAAAGACGATTTGTGGCTCATCGCAATTCGACACGCTTTTCCGATTCTCTATTGGACGATGTATAACAGTACGAAAAACTCCCTTTCCCCCCCCTAAGGAACACACTGATACTGTTCTTTCACATGTAATTCAGTATTACGTAACGATGCGAATGCAGCAAATATTCCACACGTCTCAGGACTGAGCAAAAAAAAAATAATCTGGATAAAAAAACTAACCAAGCATTGTTTAACGAAATGATAAATGAATTTTAAATGAAATAATTGTTATTTGTTGACGTTCAATAAATACTTTTATAATACAATAATACTTTGATATGTGTAAATATTCTATGCCTTCCCTTATAAAAAATCTACTCTGGAATTCGAATGTCTTAATAATTAATAATCCATACGCGTCGTATGCGTCGAATGCAGACGATGCGTGACTGGAGTGGGGGGAACACGGGTGACTACTAGCGCCTCTCGTGGAAAGGGACAGTAAGGCGGACACGGTATGCCAGCAGGTTCATACCCCTGAGTTGAAGGCAGTCAACACAAATCGATATAGGCGTCGAAATACATCTGTAAAACGTTTGGAGGCGATCGATTTCTTCATAACTATACATTTTTTCGGTTGTAGATATGCGAACGAGCCGTTGGGCTGAAAACCGAGAGGATACTCTGTTTATATAACACGGCGGACCTTTTGTTTGTAAATAAAAGAGCCTGTCATGCAAGCTTTGATGTGCAGATTACATTCAAGTCTCTCGCGGTATTTACCACGAAAAGTGACTTCGTTAAAAAAAAAAAGCAGGTTCGGCGTATCTTTTTAACTATCATGCGTTCGATAAATAGAGAATTTGAAATGTCATATTTCTTTCGGTATTTTTGCAATTTATTACACAGCAACTGTTGTGGCCAATTTTTAATAAAACAATATTTATAATTTGATTGCAAAAATTTCGTACTACGCTGATACATATTTGACAGATAAATTGCTGAATTTTTTAGAATTTTTGTCCACTGCGGGCGCTGCGTTCCATTTCATTATCGCCACCCTATACTCTGCACGGAGTCAATATGATGTATTTGAGATAAATGTTTATTGTACCATCCTTCTAGGCTCTTTTACCCACTTCTTCGAAGATTTATTCGCTCGATCTATTATTTAGTTTTCTATAGAAGTACTTACCATCGCATCTGAGGCCCTTGCGAAAGAATCCATAAAGCATAGAACCACAATGATCGCAGAATGTTGGCGACATAAAGATGTGAGGTCGAAACCTGTGAGGCACATCCACCTTGAAACGTTCCCTCAAGTACTGACATTAAAAACATGTACAAAAATTAGAATACTTTTCTTTTTATTGTTATTCTCATATTGAACTTTCGATCGATACTTTTGATTTTTTTCTTCTACGAAGATCTATTTCGCCGATGTATTTTAACGAATGGTTTAAGTGTGATTTATTTCTAAGCTCGTTGAGACGTCGGTGGTAGTACGAATGTTAAAATTTAGCGAGTTATGATTATGCATTTAGCGCTATTACTGTGAAATTTATATTCATTCGATTAATTAATCGTTCCAAGCACACGCAGCCAATAATTAGTACTCTCTTTCTTCCCTTCTGTCCGCTTAAATTGCAATTTTCGACGTAGACGAGAACTTCCGAAGCACATCTTGTGCGATCAAATCCCAAGTGGCCGTCCATTCAATGGCCAATGTAAACGAACGCCGTTATAAGTAGTCAAGGCCAGTCTGCGATCAGGCCGAAAATTTCAAGCGAGTTAACGTTTCCAATTAATACCCGGCATACTTTGCTTGTCTTGAGTACAAACCAATGTCGTATATCTAATATTTTCAACAATGAGCGGAGAGTTATTTTTTTCTTATTATAAATAAATTTACTAAGAGAAATATTCCATAGATGGTAAGCGCTATTCGAGCATCGCTCTTATTACTACGTTTTTATTAACTCGCTTTCTTGTCTGTCTGTTTGTCTGTTCGGTACAAATTTACGCAATCGATTTTAAACTAACTTCCGGATGAGCTAGAGGCTTGAAACTTTAAACATAGCTATTGGGAGTACAAATTAATTCGGTCCGTTTTCAAGAGATGGCTCTGGCTGTTATGAATGTTTCATAGTGACAGCTGATTTCGGTGGTTTCAGAGAGGTTAGACATCTGTCAATAACATTCAGTTTATATCGCTTTGAGTTCCATTAAAAACCTTGTTTTTTACTGTGTTGAATATGTCAAATTTTGTGTTAACTAAGTAACATTTGAGGGAAGTTTTACTTTTCTGCTTTAATTGGAAGAGAAGTGCAGCTGAAGCGCATCGAATGCTTGTTGAAGTTTATGGTGATGATGCTCCAACTGATAAATCATGTAGGGAATGGTTTCGACGCTTTAAGAACGGTGATTTCAGCGTTGAAGACAAGCCTCGCCCTGGACAGCCAAATGAGCCAATGAGCTGCTACAACCTGGCGATTCCATTACGGGCGATCGGTATAGACTACAATTGATTCGTTTGAGCCGTGCATTACGAGAAAAATGGCCGGAATACGAGCAAAGACATGACAAAATTATTATTCTGCATGACAACGCTTGGCCTCATGTCGCAAAAGTTGTAAAAAAATATTTGGAAACGCTCAAATGGGATATTTTACCGCACCCGCCGTATTTTCCGGACATTGCTCCTTCTGATGATTGGTTGTTCCGACGGATGCAGCAGGATTTAGCAGGTCACCGGTTCACTTCTTTCGCAGAAATCGAAAATTGGCTCAAAACTTGGATCGCCTCAAAAGACGAGACTTTTTTTCGAGATGGAATTCGAAAATTGCCTGAGAGGTGGGAAAAAGTAGTAGCCAACGATGGACAACACTTTGATTAATCTATTCATACATTTTATTTTGAAATAAATGGATTTTTTACCACAAAAAAACGGACCGAATTAATTTGTACTCCCAATAAGAACTGAATGACAATGCAATATTAACTCGCTTTCTTGTCTGTCTGTTTGTTTTTGTTTATCTGTTCGGTACAAATGTTGCAATCGATTTTAAACTAACTTCCGGATGAGCTAGAGACTTCAAAATTTCAACACAGCTCAGAAGTGGATGACAAACAAACAAACAGACGAACAATATAAATATAAATAAAAAATTTTATATTAAAATAAAAATCTTATAAAATTAATGTTGCTTGCTTCCTTATTTTCTAGGAAAATAACAATTAAACCGATTGATATATTATTGGTAGGTAGGTATAACAATCTTTTATTTCAAATATGATCAGGTGAAGAGATATTTCAAATCGATTGCAAAAATTCACACAAAAAACAACATTTTTTCAAATCGGGTAGAGCGGGCAAAGCCAGCTTCATTTTGTTCTCTTATTTCTATTTTTGCGATTTTTTTTTAAACCCGCAAGGTCATATTGAAAATGTCAGTTTTTCACGATTTACGCACTTTGCAAAATCGCGTGCTGGACTTTGAAAATAATCTCACCATTTAGTGATAAAATCATTGAAACGGACACCGTTAGCTTTACTTTCGTTTTTTAAAAAAGTTTTTGCGATTTTTTTCCGCAGAGTTATCTAGTTTTTTCTTGAAAAATGGCAGTTTTCCGAAAAGCCTATAGCGGCGTAACTTGAAAACTATGAGATTTGAAATATTTAGTCTAAGGAGTAAAAAGTTGTATTTTATTTCTTTGGAGTCACTAGATTTTTTAGATTTTTCCAAAATTTCTTTGTATCGCTATTTTTGGTCGATAGTCGACGATTTGATTCGTATCGACTGTCACGTACAACGTACGACGTGCAAATTCAATTATGTACCTTTTCTCCTTTTGACATTGCCGTTACTTTGAAACACTTTTTTGGTTAAAAATAGCGATGCAAAAAAAATTTTGCCAAAAGATTTTTAAAAAATTTAGTGACTCCAAAATGACAAAATACAACCTTTTACTCCTTCGAATAAATATTCCAAACCTCATAGTTTTCAAGTTACGCCGCGCGATACCGGCTTTTAGGAAAACTGCCGCTTTTTTTCAGGAAAAAACTAGATAACTTTGCGAAAAAACATCGGAAAAACTTTTTTAATGAACGAAACTAAAGCTAATTGTCTATTTCAACGATCTTATCACTAAATAGTGAGATTATTTTTTTTCAAAGTCCGGCAAGCGATTTTGCAAAGTGCGAAAATCGTGAAAAACTGGCATGTTCAAAATGACGTACCGGGTACAAAAAAAAATCGCAAAAATAAAAATAAAAAAGCAAAATGAGCCTAGCTTTGTTTGCTTTAAAACCCCGTTTGGTTAATTGGCTTACGATTTTTTTTTCGCCGAGATATTCAATTTTTTGTTCGGATAGGAAACTTACAGGGTGCCCAATACTTTTGAGCAAGGCTGCTGTTCATTTTATTGTGCAGACTATACCGAGATTTTACGAATTTTTTGAAATTTTTTCACCAAAACACAACGGAGTTAAAAAATAGTTTAATGTATGTAATTTTACGTGTGGTTAGATGGGCAAGACGTTCATTTTTTTGGCTATTTAGCACCAAGATAAACCATTTCGAACAACGGATTAACGAAAACTAGACCTTTGTAAACATTTATTTTTAAAAAAAACCCTATCTTGCCCATCGAAAAGCATATATATTCAATATTGAACCATGAAGGTTTGATAAAAGATTGCAAATGTATTAATTTAAAAAATATTTTTCATCTTTTCAATCTTTTCAATCTACACGGAGAGAATTAAATGTTAAAAATTACCGTGCAGTAACGGTAACCAGATGACAACCCTGAAACTTCGCTTATTATTACTGATTAAAACACAGATTTTCACGAAAATAAAATAAAATTTCTTCTTCAGATAGAAAATTTTACCAGATTTTCTAGTAAATTTTTATGTGTAACAAAATACGCAAAACTTAAATTTAAAAAATATATAATATCAGCGAAATTTTACTGTGCATTTTATTATTTTATGCTTTTTAAAAATGTCTATAAAAAAATATCGTCTTTGTAACAGTTATTTTAAGATTTATTATAAAATTTAATGAGTGTTATAGGTAAATGTATTGTGCTCTCGGTAAAAATTATCGTGCGCGCTACCCTTCTTGTATAGTAAAATTTTAGCTACGTATTTGAAATTTTCTGTAACGTGAGTTAAAAAAAACTTGTCGCATACGAATTATTATGCTTTTCTCACTTGACAAAAATTACTTTTTAATTCTCTCCGTGTAGTAGAATATTACGACTCTTTCATAATAATCGTCAATAATGTAATCCTTTTTTCATGTTGGTAGTAACACAACAGTTTTTCTTTTTCACGTTATAAAAGTATAAAAATGCATAAGTTTGCCCTTTAATTATATATTTTATAAAAAAAACTTAGCATCTACAGAATAAATCTATACCTCGTATGTATTTTTTTTGAGGTTTATTGAGAGAAAAAAAAAACATAAACCGTCATTTGACTCGACTGGACCGCTCCAACCATCTTAAGGGCTTACGTGGGTTTGAAAATTTCAAAAAATCCTTTTTTTTAAATTTTATTATCTAATAGTACAATATGTCTAGAATATTCTCCCAAAGTTTTAAGTCAATCGAAGTAAAAGTCTAGGTGAGAGAGCCTTTGGGAATTCCCCCCGTTGGGAAAGACCGGCCGGGAGCGACACAGGTAAACGCATTTTTCTCAAAACACTATTTTTGAAGTCGATGGACACGATTTCTCAAAAACTAATGCTCCGATCTTATTGAAATTTTCCATACTTCTTCAAAATAGCATTGACTAGTGATTGAACGAAGGTTTTTTTTTCCATTACAACTAATTTTACAAGGCTATACGTAGTGTAAATTGTACCAAAAATTGAACTATTTTGCATACAACTCTGCCAAAAATTCAAATTTCAATTTTTTTTTAAATCCTTCGTTCAATCACGAGCTATACTTAGCTACTAACAGAAAAAATTTGGTTTTTTTAATTTCAGACAAAGCTATAATGAGTTATACTGACCACCACGAGGACACTTTTTTTTAGGGGTCTCCGGAAACCAGGTCCCACCGGCTGAATTTCCCAAATTTTTCGATGAAATTTTTTTTTTTAATTGTTGAAATGTTGCTCTTTTATGTGCTTAACATTTTGAATAAAATAATTTATATATTATATTTTTAAAAAATAGAGAAAATATGCTTTTTTTGGCTTCGAAACCCACGTAACCCCTTAAGAATCTGATATACGCAAAGTCACCTACGACAATTAACACTTCACTATACTTTTCGGCACTACTCTTCCCCACCGAGTTTTTACGTAATAACGTAAAACAGTTAAACGTTCTTTAGGAAATATGAAGCACCAAACGATTGAAATACACGAAAATGAATAAATGATCATTTAGATCTTGTTTTTGCTTACAATCTTACAAGAAATTTAAATTTATCTTAATTTTCGTACCGTTCATAGTTGTTGATGAAGAGGCCACGAGAGTTCTAATATTCTTTAACTATTCATCTACGTTTTATACGTTAGTACGGAATTAATAGCGCTATTACACAGTGTAGCTTACAATATTTCGCGTTATGTTTGCTTTTGTTAATGATTATTATTTTCATATTAGCATAATATATTTTGTGCATCTCGTACGAGCGGATCAAGCTCGTTCAATCCTCTCGACTACTCACTATTGTACTCTCAGATTCTCGTCCACTCTCGGGACACTTCGTGAGAAGTTTATCGTGACATTTCTTGTGAACTGCAGTCTGGCACGCTGTGAAACAATGAAAATCTGAATGATTTACTGTATTTCAGAATCGTCGGAGATAATCGTGAGCGAAGATAAATCGTTATTTTCTTACCCTGGCACTGATATCCCTGTTTTCCAAACCCCCTGTAACAGACAAGACAGCCATTAGTTTCATATTTGTTGGCAGCAACAAAACGTTGGAAGTGCATTGTTAAACGGAAAGCTTTCAAAGTTCCTATTACGTTGGACTTTTGTCAAACTCACAATTACAATAACTTGCGGAGCAAGTAACGAAAAGCGCATATTTTAGAATGTTTTGCAACGACCCCTAATTAGGGGTGCAACGGGATGTTGAAGTTTGTATGGGAAAATCAAATTTCCTCCTTTTATCTGAATGAAATTCGGAAGATATATTTCTTAAGGGGCGTATTGGTGCACTAAGAAAGGATTTTTTAATAATCAACCCCTAAAAGTATGAAGTGGAATGTAAAAGTTTTCATGGAAAATTGTATCCCTTGCGTGTATCAACTTGAAACTCGGTATGAATATTCTTTAAAACAAATAACAAAACATGACGCTGGTTTGCATCGTTGGAATACAACGAAAATGCACTTTTTTCTATTTTCCAAATTGCCTCTGGCAGAATTGAGCTACGAAAATCACACAAACAGTTTTTAGGATCATTATTCAGCGATTTACAACGCAAATCTGCATAATATGATTTTAGATGACATTGAAAATAACATTGACTAATGATTGAACGAAGGTTTTTTTTTCGATTACAACTAATTTTACAAGGCTATACGTAGTGTAAATTGTACCAAAAATTGAACTATTTTGCATACAACTCTGCCAAAAATTCAAATTTCAATTTTTTTTAAATCCTTCTTTCAATCGCGAGCCATACTTATCTACTAACAGAAAACATTTGGTTTCTTAATTTCAGATAAAGTTATCACGAGTTATCCTGACCATCACAAGGACACTTTTTTTGAGGGGTCTCCGGAAACCAGGTCCCACTGGCTGAATTTCTCAAATTTTTTAAAAATATTGTTGAAGTGTTGCTCTTTTGTGTGCATAACATTTTGAATAAAATAATGTAGATATTATATTGAAAAAAATAGAGAAAATATGCTTTTTTGGCTTCGAAACCCACGTAATCCCTTAAAAGTTCTCTTTTTTAAACGGCAAGTGTGCGTCATTACTTCGAAAAACAATTTCATTTAATAATTCTAGGTACTTCTATAAGGTTTTAGATTTAGATTCCAAAAATTAATTTACAATTTGAAAAATTCCATTGCAGAGAGCTTCAGAAAAAAATGTGGTTTTGACAGATTACTTGTGTGTCGCTATTTTGTATTTTTTAAACTTTTAGAAAAACTTTGCCTTCGTTTTGATGTATATTTTGAGAAACAGATTGTACATTTTTAATGATATTAATTCATCAAAAAAATTAACCTCAAAGGCCCCATTCAGTTTGCGGATTGATAATTGCAGGTTAATTTCCATGAGCCATAATCTATTAATAACAACATGAATTTATCTCCGATTTCTTTTACATTATTAATCTTGATTATTTTCACCTAGCATTCTAAGCTTTGTAAATAACATAGAAAACTATTTTTTTTTAATGATATGCCCTCGGTGTCCTTTTTTGCGGGAATAGCTTCATTTTCCAGATATCGATTATTAACCCTCTGACGTCACCCGGGGTCAAAATGAGGCCAAGCGCAACTTTAAGCCAAAAATTACTATACATTTTTGGCGGCCACTTCTTATAATAAATCGCTCATTTTTTCTGAATATCGTTCTTTATTTAACTCCGAAATTGCTATTCGGATATGAGAATAAATACCTTTTTTGAAACGCCCACTATGGAGCTATTTTTTTCCTTAAACTATCATATCTCACGAGTATCACCCTAAAATTTTATGAGAAAAAAATTAAAAATTGCAAGAGCAATGATTTTTTAAAATTAAAACAGGGCTTTTTTACGCGTTGACCCATTGCTGATTGTTTTTTCCGCCATTTTAAAATTCGATTAAAATATAATACCGAGAATGCCACAACGATAGAATGTTCAAACTAATATCCTGAATTTTTATGAGTCATTCGCAACGATACGGTCAACGCGGTAATCGTTTAAACATGGCAGGGGTCATTGCGACCCCCCTGTGACCAGCTCGTTATAGCCAGAACGTGTGACCGCGACGGGTTAATAAAATTAAATCCAATTTCCGACCCTTTCTTTCGAATCCTCTAAGCTAAAATTCACCAATTAACGACCGCCGAGCAATCCTGTATGCTAGAAGAATAGAATTTCTTGGTTTCATTAATAAATATGGTTTATATTCTGGCCGAAAGATGGTCCAATCAGAAGATGTCGAATCTTACCACAAAAAGTCTTTGCAAAAGGCGCAAAAGGTCGGCTGTCTGAAAAACTTCGCGACAAGCTTGTGTCCTCGTACAACATGGACTTTGTTGTGTTTGACGGCGCCTCGTCTTTGAGTAATCGGTACGCCCACGTTGTTTTCCGCTGGCAACAATGATGCAGCGCCGAGAGCATCTCTTCGGGGTATTCTCGTTCGATAAACGTATGTTCTTCCGGCACTCGCTGGTGGTAGATCCGCAGGATTCAACGGAGAAGGTATTCTCGTCCTGATAAAACATTCAAAAGAATAATACTGTTGAAGCTTATTAAGAAATTAATTAATCATTAAATTCCTTTGCAAATAAAATAGAAATACCAATAGTGAAGTTATGAAGGGTGTCTTAAAATGACCTGACATTTTAAATTGCGCTCTATTTTTTTTGTAGCAAACATAGAGTACTAATCTTTGACAACTGGTATCAGGAAGTATTGAGGTTTAGTCATGGAGAATTACACGATCGAGCAACGCATAGAAATTGTGAAAATACAATGTGAAACAATGCAGTTATTGCAGACGAAGTTTCATGGTCGTGTTATCTCACGCCCCGGCGATGTGAATTTGCCAGCAAGATTTGATGCCATTGGACTTTTCTCTATGGGGTTTTCTGAAAGGAAAAGTGTATGCCAATGATCCACAGACCATTCCGGAGCTCAAGGAAGCAATTGGACGCGCCTGTCCAATTAGTCCGCAATTATGCCAAAATGTTATTGAAAATTTCGTCAAAAGAGTGAACGTTTGCAAACAGGGACGAGGCGGCCATTTATCGGATATTGTGTTCCACACATAACCTCCATGTTTGTACATTATATTAAAATAGATATATTCGTACTTTTCAAATAAATAATACGTTTTATTAATAAATAAAAATGTCAGGTCATTTTGAGACACCCTTTATTAACAGAGTAATGGAAGCCGGTGGATGCAATATCCTGATATCTTTTATCTTCTTCTTTCGTCTATAGAACTTTTGAAATTTTATCATTTTGGATAAATGATCATATTATTACGAATAATTATAAGAGTAATAACGCATGAAAGAGAGCAACAAACTATTTTATAGAGATAATGAAGATGGGGGAAGAAAAATGATCGAAGAAATGCCTCAAAGAAGAAGCGAGACGAATGTTAAATGGGAAGCCAAACAAAATAGGAAGAGGAAGTAAAAAATGCAATGAAGGGAATAGGAGAGGGAAACAAATGGAGAGCTATCGCAAACGATGATACAAGGGAAATTGAGAAGGTAGTAGAAAGAGGGAAGAAAACAAAAGTCAATCGAGAAATCTAGTAGGGTTAGAATAAAATAGAAAAATCGATGCATTGCCCACAATACGAAATCAGGAAGAATAGCATCGAGACAGAAAAGTATTGGAAGAGAATGGTAGAAAGGGGACGAGAACAAAACCGAGAAATCCAACAGGATTGGTATAAAATTGAGAATTCGACGTATTGCCCATAATGCAAAAGCAGGAAGAATAGCATATCGACAGTCAAGTATTGGGAGGATGTAAATATTGTAAAATGGGCGAAAGAAAAGAAACTTGGGCGAGATTGAGATGTGGGAATGGGGGGAAAGAAGGAAATAAAGGGTATAGTGATAACAAGAGCAAGGTTTATAAGTAAGAACTAGAAAATTTAGTTCATATATACAGTTGCGTACAAAAGTGTTAGGCCATCCCATTTTTCAGGCATGTTGCATTGAAATACGACGGTAGAAAAAAATAAACCAGTTATGACAACATGTATTCAGTTATATTTGAAAATAATTAATAATATACATAGATATTGTTCTTGAATATTTGATTGTCTATCAGTTTTTATTCAACGAGTGTGCAAAAGTATTGGGCCACGTACTATTGCGTATTAAAAACGTAACAAAAAATATTGAGAATAACAAAACGAGAATCGACCTTTTTCACCTGACTCAGAACTTAGTTGCCATGCCAAGCGATAACTGCGGCACATCGACGAGGCATGGACGCTATTAATTGTAAGATCCGTTCTTATAGCAAGTTTTTCCACCCATGTCGCTAATGATTCGACAATTCTGTCTTAAGAGAGTGATTTTTTTGGTCCAACACGATCTTTTAGGTCTTGCCACAAATGCTTAATCAGATCTAAGTCCGGTGATTGCGATGACCAGTCGAGAAGACGTACTTTTCGTCTTTCAAGAAAACCCAACCGCGCGTCATTTTTTTAATTGCAAGTGGAACCATATGGTCTTGCAATATATTTCTGTACATTGTAGGATCCAAATCGCCTTGAATTTCTACCACCGGACCAACACCGTTGTCAGAAAATGTTTCCCAAACTTTAATGTTCCCGCCAGCGCGTTTTACAGCAGGAATTTGATACCTTACGTTGAATCTGGTACCTGGTGGAAGTCTCACATACTTTCAACCATCACTTCGGAATAAGTGAAATTTGGATTCATCGGAAAAAAGCAATTTTCTCCAATCTGATGCTGTCCAATGCTGATATTTGTTTGCAAAGTTCATTCTGGCCTTTTGACTATTTTTACTGATGAGTGATTCTTTTTAAACCAATCCGTCCAAACAATCCTACAGCCTTCAGACGTCGGGATACTGTACTCCGGATAATGTCGTCACGATTTTCACTACGTAATTCTCTCGAAACGCCTGCTGCAGTTTTTCATGGATCTATAATGTACTTCCTTTTTATAATTTTGTCAGTGTATTCCGTAGTTTTTCATGGTCCACTTCGACTTTTGTCACACAAGGAAATTCTTAAGTTTTATTTACGAATAATACGATTGACCATACTTTTTCCAATTGACAAAGTAGTCGCAATATCGCAAGAACTCTTTCCTTCTGAAGAAAGTTTTAACACGATTTTAAGAACCTCAATATTCGTGTGTTTCGCCATCGTGGTAGGAATAATGCCGATTTTTCTTTATCACGCATGTTTTGAAACTAGTACGAAAGAAAATGGAAACAAATTGTGTACACAAATAATACGCTGTACAAAAAATAATATATATTGCTATTATTCATATGATAGCTCTCTTAAAAATTTGCAATGATTAACGAGTTCAGGAATTAAATATTTTATCACTTTACTGAAAAAAAATAGTGTGGTCCGAAACTTTCGCACGCCACTGTTAATTAGACGATTTTTAAAAACGTAATTTTTTGTTAAAAGTTTCGTAACTTGGCTTGAAATTCCACCGGTATACTGGGATGTATTTTTACTTGTTGTTAATTGTAGACGAAAATCAATTAATTGTTAAATATTCAAGATCGTGGTAGCAATACTTTAATACATTTGTCGCAATGACTTTCGCAAATTGTAAATAAAGCCTTCTTCAAAAGTAGTAGGCACCCTGTGAGTTTTCTATCCGGACGAAAAAATTAAATATCTCGGCGAAAAAAAATCATAAACCAATTTACCAAACGGGGTTTTGAAGCGGACAAAGCCAGCTTCATTTTTCTTTATTACTTTTATTTTACAAAATCGCGTGCTGGACTTGAAAAAAAATAATCTCACCATTTAGTGATAAGATCTTTGAAAAGGACACCATTAGCTTTAGTTACGTTTTATAAAAAGTTTTGCGATTTTTTTTCGCAGTCATCTATAGTCCTTTTGTGAAAAAAAACTGCAGTTTTCCGAAAAGCCGATATCGTGCGGCGTAACTTGAAAACTGTGTGGTTTGGAATATTTAGTCTACGGAGTAAAAAATTGTATTTTGTTATTTTAGAGTCACTAAATTTAAAAAAATCCAAAATTTCTTTGTAGCACTATTTTTAATTCCTAATCGACCATAAATCAAATTACGTTTTTCGTTGTTTTTTAACCCTTTAACAGCTGAGTTTTTTTAGATCGTTTGGAAAAGTTGGTACATGGTGAATCTGAATTCATGAGTACCCAATGTGAGAAAAAAATTATTCGAGAAATTTTCTACCCTCCGCAACTACCCTCAAATGAAAAGACCACCCCAAAATATCTTAATTTCATTTCCTATAGTTCATTTCTGCCAGAAATTGAGGGAACGTCATTCCAGAACACGTAGTGGGATTCTAAATAACTTACGGATCAATCAACCCTTATGAACTACCCCTCAATTGAGAGAAATTCATCGCCAATGGATAAAATGTTATCATCTCATTTTCTGTTATTTTATCCTGATTTGAATCGAAATATGAGTGTTCCAGAACACACAAGCATATTCTGAAAGACTTACGGATAATTCGATGTTTTGTTACTGCTGGGCGTAGTTTTCGAGTCAGATTTTCTTGCTAGAAATTTTTCATGTGTTTTCAAAAATTTATATGAACTGAACATCAATAAAAGTGCATTTTCAGACGCATCACTACTGCTAGGGGCGGTTTTTGATGTTTTGTTACTGTTAGGGGTAGTTTTTGAATTGGATTTTCTTGATACACATTTTCCATGCGTTTTCGAAAATATATATGGACTGACATCGATGGAAGTGCATTTTTGGGCGTATCACCATTTTTAGGGGTGGTTTTCGATGTTTCGTTACTGTTAGGGGTAGTTTTCCATTCGGATATTCTTGCTACAAATTTTTCATGTGTTTTCAAAAATATTTATGAACTGAACATCAATGAAAGTGCATTACTGGGCGTATCACAATTGCTAGGGGTGGTTATCGATATCTCATTACTGTTATGGGTGATTTTTGGCCCGGACCTTTTTGTTACAAATTTTCGATGTTATTTCAAAGCACACACCGGAGATCGTGACTCTAAAAAAAATGTTGCCTGAAAGTTATGCTCATTTCTCATTTTTTCGCAATTTTCGCACTTTTGGACAGGGTGTGAAACTGAAGGGTTGCAACCCTTGCGTTTGCCGAATTTTTCATGATTAGATGCATCCTTCATCTTCAAAATGCGACCTTAACGATGTCGATATGTTCATTTTTCTGGAAGTTACGATTTTTCAAAGTAGGTGGGACGTCCGTGTCCCATCAGCCGTTAAAGGGTTAAGAGCGCTTCTCATTGATATTTTATGCGTTTTCATTATTCGTACTAGTAATTTTCTTAGACTGACGGTTTGGCAAAAAAGAACTCTAAAAATCGCGTTTACAGTATTTACGCGTTTCATTGTTTCAAGTAATGCTCGTCATACACTAAAGTATCGTTGACCCCTGATGATCCGAAGCAAAGTCGTATTACCGAGCTTTACTTGAGAAGCAACAATGTGACGTCTAACTCTTGTAAACACGATTTTTGGAGTTATTTTTTGTCACATCGTCAATCTGCGTAAATTTTTCGTACGAATAATGAAAACGCATTAAATATCGTTTGTACGTCAAATCGCGAAAATTATATTCGTGGGTCTCAAAAAAATATCAAAAAACATGAGCTTATATGGAGTTGAGAAATGAAAACTGACAGGCAATCAAATCGACGGAGATTGGGAAGCACAAAGTAACCACACTTCGGCAGAATCGAATATCAATGACGAGAAGTGCTCTTAAAAACAAACGAAATACGTCATCTGATTCGTAAAATGCACAAATTCAGTTATGTACCTTTTATCCTCTTGATATTTTCACTAAAACATCTATGTTTCAAAATAACGACAATAAATTAATGAGACAAATCGTCGACTATCAACCAAAAATAGCGATACGAAGAAATTTCGGATTTTTTATTTATTTAGTGACTCCAAAATAACAAAATACAACGTTTTACTCCTGAGACTAAATATTCCAAACCGCATAGTTTTCAAGTTACGCCGTACGATACCGCCTTTTAAGAAAACTGCCGTTTTTGTTTTCAAGAATAAACTAGATAACTGTGCGAAAAAAAGACGCCAAAACTTTTTTTTTTTTAACGAAACTAAAGCTAACGGTGTCCTTTTCAAAGATATTATCACTAAATGATGAGATTATTTTTTTTCAAAGCCAAGCACGCGATTTTGCAACGTGCGAAAATTGTAAAAAACCGGCATGCTCAAAATGACGTAGCGGGTACAAAAAAAAAATCGCAAAAATAAAAATAAAAAAGCAAAATGAAGCTGGCTTTGTCCGCTTCGAAACTCCGTTTGGTAAATTGGGTTACGGTTTTTTTTCGCCGAGATATTTAATTTTTTTTCCGGATAGAAAACTTACAGGGTGCCTAATAGTTTTGAGTAAGGCTGTATATAAAAAAAAATTAATTCGTACACTCATTATGTTCGTATGAATTTACGTATTCTTATACAGTGCCAGAAAAGCATTTCGAGCGAATCTTCCTTCGGGTATGTACCACGTTTTCAGTGGAAAAAAAATCGCAAAAAAGTTTCAACATACACTATTAATCGTAGATGACACGATTTTTGGCGAAAGTTCAAAAATTCGATGAAAGACCACGTAGGAAAAACGACAAATTTCCAATTCTTCTTTCAGCCAAAATGGATCGCGGAATTGTTCAACTTTTTTTCTTTACATGTGTCGAGTCCATGGATGTTAATAATTTAACGAGGACGACATGTCTTCCTAATGAAATTATGAATGAAGTATTATTGTATTTCATTTACAATGCGTATGTATTCGTTTATTATAATTGTTAGTGTTATTATGTTGTTGAGGTAGTCGATTGAAGATATATCACCTGTAAGTGTATCCTTCGGGTCCGACCCTCGGCTGAGGTATTCTGTGTGGTTCCAAAGAAGATTTCCTTCCGCTTCCAGCCCTACTACGAGCATTTCTTTTCTTAGAGTGCGAGCCCCTTCCACCGGTGAACATCATCTTATCCCTCTTTCTTTCTCCTTCTCTCTCGATCTCTATTCTTCTTTCTCCTTAATGATCTTCCACCGGTTGCTTTATCCCACTATATTTCACTTCGGGAAACCAAACATAAAGTTTCGAAACAGCAACAAAAAAATCCCATCTCACATAGGTCGAATTAAGGTATTATTGGATGGATATTGAAAAATTGCCAAAATTCTTGAAAATTTGAGCAATGATAATTCTTTATAGAATAATAATACATGCATTATTTTAGATTTTTTCACTAAATAATTTAGTAGTTATAAACATATGAATTTAAGAATGTATGGGCTAGAACTGAAAATCATAATAAACTGTTTAAAATTGGACATATCAGTAAAAAAAAATCCAAGCTGAGTTCATGTGCAAAATTTCAAGGCGATCGACCAAACACATCAAAAGTTATACAATAACTAATTTAACGTGTGCTCTTATGACAAATAGCACCTTCTCCGATATTTATACTATGGAAATATAGATCAAATCATAGGAACGAGATTCAAATTCTTCTACGTCGATAGAATACATTCAAGAATCAAGTCAAAGTAATTTCGGTGATATTTAATTAAAACCCGGGAGAAAATTATCAATATCTGAAATCGACGCATCAGACATGGCAACCACGCGAGACATATACATACACGTTTCCAATGGATAGATTCAAGTGTAATTCGTGTCCAAAGGTTTTTGCTGGCTTCGGCGAAATATTGGGTGAAGTAAAAAGTTCTGAGCGTTTTCCGCTAGATGTCTTTAGTGAGTGAGCCATATCTCTTTGACAGTTTTGTGTTTGGTGAAGCCAGTTGTGTGTTACAGCGTCCCGAAATGGAGGTAAAAAAAGTGAAAAATCGATACATTCTTCAGTACCACTATGACCAAGGTGAAAAGGCGGACCAGGCGGCCAAAAAAATTTGTGCTGTTTATGGACCCAATACAGTGTCGAATGCAACAGCAAAGCGGCGGTTCCAACGATTCCGATCTGGTAATATGGACGTCGAAGATGAGGCACGCTCTGGTAGGCCAATCGTCGAAAATGTCAATAAAATCATGGAAATCGTTGAGTCGGACCGGCATGTGAGCACTTATTCCATTGCCCAGCAACTGAAGATTAGCCAGAAAACCGTTTGGAATCATTTGCATAAGGCTGGACTCAAGAAGAAGCTCGATGTATGGGTGCCACATGAATTGACGCAAAAGAACCTTTTGGACCGAATTGATGCCTGCGACTTTTTGCTGAAACGTAACGAAATCGACCCATTTTTTAAGCGGATGGTGACTGGCGATGAAAAATGGGTCACATACGAGAACAACAACCGAAAAAGATCGTGGTCCAATCGCCGTGAGCCGGCCCAAACGATTGCCAAGCCCGGATTAACGGCCAAGAAGGTTTTGCTGTGTGTTTGGTGGGATTGGAAGGGAATCATCCACTATGAGCTGCTCCCATCGGGCCAAACACTCAATTCGGACCTCTACTGTCAACAACTGACTAGATTGAAGCAGGCGATCGACCAGAAGCGGCCAGAATTGGCCAATAGGACGGGTGTTGTTTTCCATCAAGACAACGCCAGGCCGCACACATCTTTACCGACGCGCCAGAAGCTCCGAGAGCTTGGAGGGGAGGTTCTATCGCACCGGCCGTACAGTCCAGACCTGGCACCAAGCGATTATCACCTTTTCAAGCATTTGCAAAATTTTCTTGATGGCATAAAACTGGCGTCAAGAGAGGCTTGTGAAAATGAGCTGGTCAAGTTTTTTACCAATAGGGACGAGGACTTCTCCAATCGCGGAATTATGAAATTGCCTTCAAAATGGACAAAAGTTATCGAACAAAACGGCGCATATTTGATCTAAATCGGATAATCCTAACTACGTTAATTTCATCGTCGAAATAAGGGGAAAAAACGCTCAGAACTTTATACTTCATCTAATATGACGATTTTTCAAGGAAAGCTTAATTTTTTTTCATTGAAATAACGTTTAGACTTATGAGTCAATGCACTTTCTACTATATATTCGAAACCATCTTACATAAAATTATCATGGTCAAAAGTAAAATAATTGATTTCACGATACTCTTGGCAGTAACGATACCTACCATACATCCTTAATAAGGTCGCTTATGGGAAAACAGCGTCTGCAAACGTCAATAGTTGCAAAGCGAATGGAACTAAATTGCCGTAAATTCTAAAAATATTATCAAGCGTGTCTCAAAATTACCTGACATTTTAATTTATTAATAAAACGTATTATTTATTTGAAAAGTACGAATATTTCTATTTTAATATAAGGTGCAAACATGGAGGTTATGTGTGGAACACAATACCCGATAAATGGCCGCCTCGTCCCTGTTTGCAAACGTTCACTCTTTTGACGAAACTTTCAATAACATTTTGGCATAATTGCGGACTAATTTCATTAATGGTGCGTCCAATTTCTTCCTTGAGCTCCGGAATGGTCTGTGGATCATTGGCATACACTTTTCCATTCAGAAAACCCCAAAGACAGAAGTCCAATGGTGTCAAAGCGCACGATCTTGGTGACCTATTCACATCGTCGCGGCGCGAGATAACACGACCATGAAACTTATTCGTCTGCAATAACTGCATTGTTTCACATTGCGTTTTCCACTATTTCTATGCGTTGCTCGATCGTGTAATTCTCCATGACTAAACCTCAATATTTCCTGATGCCAGTTGTCAAAGATTAGTACTCTATGTTCGCCACAAAAAAAATTGGCGCGCATTTTAAAAAGTCAGGCGATTTTGAGACACTCTTTAAGGACGTATGACTACTCTTGCAGGGTCAACAAAGAGCTAAATTTATGTCACCCCACGGGTGTTCTGATTTATGTTAACTTGAATATGCGTATTGTCGATCCCAAAGTGCCAAATTTATGGTAAATATTTTATTTATTGCATATTCGCTAATCAAAACTGAAAAATTATATACTCAACGACTCTGGAGTCTTCACGACGATTTCCAAGCAGTACCGAGATTCTGAAACTCTGTAGCGACCGTTTTCATTGTCGTTACCTAGCAACAGCCAATAAGAGGCTCCCTTTCTTCTGATCGTGCATGCGATTGGCTGTCGTTAGCCGGCGACATCGAAAACTGTCACTACAGAGCTAGGTTATGCTCGCCCGACGTTGACAAGCCTATGGGTACTACTTCGTCATTATGATAATATTCAACCGGAAGTTGAAACTGTTTTATAATGTAGTGCTTGAACTACATGGTGAAGTGCGAATTTTCGACTTTTTACAATATCTACTATGTCTAATTTATCAAATTTCAGTTTTCCAACCACGTTAGTTGGATACGTGAGTAGCAAAACCGTGATTACTGCACTTCCGGTCGACCGTCTTCATAAGACGACGTGCTTCACTAGCTCAAAATGCTCGACTTTGCAATTTTATTACGAAAAAACTGGATGGTCAATATAGCTCAAATTTTTCCAAAGGGTGTATAACGTATTCGTTAACATCATATAAAAATTTCAGGCTCGAAAGTTGGATTCGACCCCATAATCGTACCTCCTTAAAATCAAGATTTAGAATCAAGCGATTGATTATGCGAAGTTTCAAATAAATCGATTGACTAACGATCCAGAAATTAATTAAAGTAATGAGGAGGCCTTTTTTAACGACGAATTAATAGCAATAATTGGAAAATTCCCTATATATTGAGTTTTTGGGTAATTATTGATAATAATAAGATGATCCGAACGTATTAATTGAATTTAAAAATAGAGAAATTTTTTTGTTGGACCTTCGAAACAGATGTACAGTCACTGACAAAATATCAGTCAAGCACACACACACCAATATCGTCGAATTTGACTCTAATTATTATTAAAAGTGGAAAATTAATATTTCTGCGTGTTAATTTATTATTAAATTAGCTATTTGTAACGATAAACATGTACGACAAGATCTAAACTTGTAAATCCACGATTCGCCAATTTTGGACTAATTTTTTGCCCGCCGCTCCATCCAGTAATACCTTAATGTGGTGTATACTCACTCGAAAATAATTCCATGCTATGCGCGACCACATATCGTTGAAGGCGAATTTCCCGCCGTTTTTTAAATTTTTCATCAAGTACTGACAAATCCTTTGTTCCGCGTCAAACGTACAGCTGTAGGCTCGTAGCGACACACGAATTTTCCATTATCCTCTTTCAAAAATATTCTCCGCAGATACAAATTCACTTTTATAACGTTTATATACTATCGAGAGTCAAAGGCGCACGAAGCGAAGCGTATATATTTCTCTCTCTCTCTCGTGCTTGTCTATAAATATCGAACACTTGCGCCGCCGCTCGCACACTCTACGGTCAATCATCGTTTCTCCATCAGCTGCGTTTTCCCGAACACCATGACGACTCAACGTTTCCTGTATCAACAATACCACGATATATTTGTTTTTTTCTTCTTTTTTTTCCAATGTCAAGAAATTGTGTTTTCCGCACGACGATAAACCGCGATGTGTTGTTCTCTTGGCGGACAGTCGTTCGCGAATGCATAACCTTGCGACTTCCGGTATGGCTTATAGCTGTAAGACGATTTACGGAATGTGGAATGTGTGTGAGTATGTTTATACAGGGTGGTCCAAAAATCGTGGATCAAACGAAGTGAGGAGGTAGTCAAGGTCATTTCCAACACAAAAGATCATATACAGGTTAGTTCGTTTCTTAACGATTCCAAAGCAATGATCCTTTTTTTCAATATTTTTGAGAAAACGGTTTCCAGCTGTACCAAAAAAAATTAATAAAAAAAAACTACTTGCTATATAGGGTTTATTTTTCAGTAAGATGTCGCCTGATGACGTGGCGTTCACATGAAAATTTAGTCTGCATAATTGTCATCGTGAGTTCAGAGAATAAAATGCATTTGTAATAACTTTTTGAATCGTAATTTTTGTTTCTCTAGGTTTTCATCGTTGATTTAAAAAGAAAAATATTCAGCCGAAACGTGCCCCGGTAGCAGGAAAATTGGTCCACCTTATGAGGATTCTAAAACGGTCCAACACGTAGTCCTGATCCTCGAAAGTTTTTTACTATTGACTTTCATTCAATGCAATGCAAGGTAGTGCTTTGCTCGAAAATCGAATTCTGCAGCAAGCAAATATGAGCTGTTGATTTGAATTGGCAACGCATTATTTGAATGCAGAGCACTTATGGCGGGTATGCAGAAGAGAGGCGATAGGGAAGGGAGGGGCATGTTGAGCAAGTGTGGAATTATCGCCCTGTAATGCCTTAACAGTCTGCCGTATAGAAATGAAATCTACTTTGATCAATAGGAAATGTAGCTGGGAAAAAAAGTCTGTAGACGAAATTCCTGTTATCCTTATTGTTTCACAGATAATCGCTCTCAAATGACTAAGGCCATATTTGCTCAACCTGCCCCGATAGTGGGGTAAGGTGAGCATGAGTATGAAGTATGTTGGGCAAAGTAAGAATTGCATAAAAAAATCAGACGTATGCAACATGATTGGGTACAATGCAATAATAAACCAACAGTTGCTTATGAAATAGTTAGGTTTTGAAACATTAACATTAATTGAAATGAACTTTGAAATATTATTTCTCATACAATGATAGAAGACAATCTTTCAATCACCTTTATTTTCACTTTTGGATGCAAAAATAATGAAACGTCCCGGGTTATCGTCTCGTGCGCCGCATGGCAACGGGCGATGGCGTGATGTGTTTGCCTCCCCCATACCTCTCTTTCCGCCATTTGATGCACCCGTGTGCGGTGCTTGGTTTTCCAGGTATTTCGATTGCCCAACTTACCCGACTGCTTAACATGCCCCTCCCTACCCTACTAGCAAAACCGATTCTCAGATAGATAATTTCCCAAGTAGTAATTATCAAAAGGTTATCCCAGAGTCAGCTAAACGGGTACCAAATGTTCGCCCAAAGGTTCACCTTGGAGTTAACAACCATTCAAAAGGATAACTTATACAGTGAATCCCAAAAGTATTTGTACACCTAGTTTTTTTACAATAACTTTAAACGACCGAATGATATATAAAGTTGGGTTTATAAATTTACTACGTATAGACATAATGTCGAAAATATGAACTTTTAATAATGAATAATAGAAAACTAATATAAGAAATACAAGACTTGAAGGGCCAAAAAAGTGTACACTTACGATCATAGTAGAAAATTTAAAATTATTTAAGTTTGGTACGATCATTAATACTTGGTGTGCATCCCCTTAGCATCAATAACGGCTTGCAGTCTTCTCGGCATTGATTCGACTAGTTTTTTAGTTGTGTCTTTTGGTACTTTTCTCCATACTTCTATAATCACTCGTTGCAACTCATTTTTATTGAATATTGTCCTTTGTCGCACTCCTATATCCAATAGATGCCGTAAATGTTCAATAGGATTAACACCCGGAAACTGTGGTGGTGTACTCAATTGTTTGGGAGCATTATAGAGCAGCCATTCCTGCTCGAGAAACAAACTCGAGCAGTGTGTTTTGGGTCATTGTCCTGCTGAAAGTGATACGTTCCAGCCAGATCCAACTTGGCTGCACTTTCATTTAAATTATCGCGCAACACTTCAATATATTTGTGTGCATTAATATTGCCTTCAATAAACGCAAGGTTTCCAAGATTAACGTGAGCCATACAGGCCCATACCATTACAGGACCTCCACCGTGCTTAACTGTTGGCATAATATTTTGCGGCTTCAGCTCGGTATTTGGTTTTCTTCAAACGATTTTTTTTCCATCTGATCCAAAAATGTTAAATTTGCTCCCGTCGGAGAAAATAACGCGTTTCCAAAAGTCTATGGCTTTGTTCACATAGATTTTAGCGAATCCTAAGCGCTTATCTCTTTTCACGGCACTAATATACAGTACTGGACAAAAAAAAGTACGCACTAGTCGAAATTTCTTACCGCACTAAAATTTACATAGCGGACTCAAAAATAAAGGTAATTGAATTCCCCAACTGGTGTTTTAAAGAGGACAAGTTTACCTTTATTTTGCTTTTTTAGAAAATTCTCTACGATTTTTTTTTGCCCCGGTGCGCACTTTTGAACGTGGCCATTTTCCGGCTATTTTTTGGCCGTCGAAAATTAACTGCAAAGTTTGTGGAAAATTTTTTTCTCGGTTTTGTCCATGGAAAACTTAAAAAGAATATCAAAACCGACATTTTTATTTTTTAGAAAGTCTCGTACGATTTTTTTTCGCCCTAGTATTGCATTTTTAGCTAAAAAAGACATGTTTTAGAAAAAAAAGGCGTAATCGAAGAACTATAGGATTTCAGGGGAAATGTCAAGACGGGAAAAAGTTACATGGGTTCACCCTGGAGTGGCTAGAATTTTTTCAGAATTTTTTTTGGACATTTTTTTTACCATTTTTGGTTGGAACTTTGATGAGTGGACAGGCTCCACTTGGGAATTATGGGGTCTAGGACAATATATTGAGAAAGGACATTTGTTTACATATTCATTTTTAATTAACTACAATTTTTCTAAATATTTTTTTATTTTTGAAAATTAAAAAAAATGAAAAAAATTGTTGTTAATTAAAAATGAATATGTAAATAAATTTCCTTTCTCAATATATTGTCCTGGAACCCATAAGTCCCAAGTGTAGCCTCTCCACTCATGAAATTTCCAACCAAAAAGGGTAAAAAAAAATGTAAAAAAAAAATTCTGAAAAAATTCTAGCCACTCCAGTGTGAACGCATGCAACTTTTTACCCTCCTGATATTTCCTCTGAAACCCTATATTTCTTCGATGACGCCTTTTTTTCTGAAACATGTATTTTTTAGCTAAAAATGCAATACTGGGGCGAAAAAAATCGTACGAGACTTTCTATAAACAAAAATATAGGTTTTGATATCCTTTTTAAGTTTACCACGGAAAAAACCGAGGAAAAAATTTTCTACAACCTTTGTAGTTAATTTTCGACGGCCAAAAAATAGCCGAAAAATGGCCACGTTCAAAAGTGCGCAACGAGGTGAATCATAGAGAATTTTCTAAAATAGCAAAATAACGGTAAACTTGTCCTCTTTAAAACGCCACTTGGGAAATTCAATTACCTTTATTTTTTAATCCGCCATGTAAATTTTAGTGAGGTAAGAAATTTCGACTAGTGCGTACTTTTTTTTTGTCCAGTACTGTATGGTTTTTTCCTCGCAGTTCTGCCATATATTTCGACTGAGTACAAAACATTACGAACAGTTTGTGGACATACAATCATGCCAGATGTTGATACGATGTGATTTGTGATTGCCGGGGCGTTAGAAAATGGTTTGCCCGCCCGCCTCTTTAATGACACTTCGACGCTCTCGAGCTGTGAACATCCTCAGCCGACCTAATCGTGGCTTGTTTTCCGTGCTTCCCGTTTCTTTGTATTTTTTCACGATGTATTGCACTGTCGTGAAGTTTAATTCCAGCTCTTTACCAATTTTGGAATAACTTTCTCCACGTTTCCAAAGGAAAATAACGCTATCTCGTAGGGACACAGATATCTCGCTTTTCTTGCCTGGCATGGTTATTCTACGAATTTCAAATAAGTACTAACCGGGGCAAAGACTAAGGCTACTATGTAAACAAACATTTGTTTACATCTCACCACACTGCGTGTGTATTTGAATACTTTCCTTTGACGACTAAGCAATATAGGCCTGAGAGTGCAAATATTGTTTTGGCTCTTCAATTCTTGTATTTCTTGTATTACTTTTCTATTACGTTTTATCAAAAGTTTATATTTTACCCATTATCTTTATACACAGTAAACTATTTATAAATCCAACTTTAGTCTATGTATCCTACCTTTGTTTAAAGTTATCGTAAAAAAAGTAGGTGCACAAATACTTTTTGGACCCACTGTAGGTAAATTCCGAGCTGACATTTGGTACCCAATTAGAGAACTTCTCGAAATTGGTACCTGGGATATGACTCTTCAATTGGATGAACGTTCGTTCAGTGTTTAGCTTGCCGTCTACTTATTACTACGCTTTTCATTCTAAACTTTTTTGTGCATTTGGTGCTTCGGACTATTTAAATGTCCAAATCACCAAATGCCCAAATCAAATGATGCCAAGTTTCAGGATGAAAACCGTCATAATAAACAGACAGCGAGCTAAACATTGAACGAACATCGATCCAATTGAAGAGTCACATATTATCTATTGGAGAATCGGTTTCGCTAGTAACGCATCCCTTTTACGTACCCGCTATAAGTGCTCTGCATTCAAATAATGCCTCCCCAATGCACATTAATAGCTAAAAATTGACTTAGTGCAGAATTCAGTTTTCTAGTAAAACACTGTCGTGCAGTGAATAAACATCCATAGTAAAAAAACTTTCGATGATCAAGGCTACGAGTTGGACCTTTTTGAAAATCGACATTGTATGAAAAATATGCATACAAATTAGTATTTCCCAATTACCGTAAGAAAAATGAACGCAATGGGCACGTTTGTTTCAAAAGTTGTGACTATCAGTTATTCGAATTGATTCCAAACGTGTGGAATGTTGCAAAATCTATTTATGTTTATTTTCCAAAATCTAAAAGGATAATATGACGCCATTGTCATTCTGGAAATTGTCACTTGCCCCTAACGGAAAATCCTCACACTATACGGGGCACTAGAACAACATTTTCCATTTGGAAACGTTCGACTCCAGCTAATTTTGTCTACCAATGGCGTACAAAGCGTTAGGATTCAAATTAATGTAGCTGAGTTGTTAATTCACGATTCGACAAACTGGCCAGCACGCCTACGCATGTCTGACATATTTCTTTCCCGTAATCTTGAATATTTTTCACAAAAGACAGATATCCTACGCACGCAGTTCTCAATTTATAAACTTCCGCGATTTTTCGTTTTATTTCTTGACGAGTTTAATCAGGGGGAACAAATAAATAATCTGGTGTACCAATTTTCTATATACCGAAAAAATAAAACGTGTCCACACACACACACATCCATTAACAAACACGCACACATAACACACACAAGCGCTGATTAGACAAGCCAAGACTAATTTCATTAATGGTGCGTCCAATTGCTTCCTTGAACTCCGGAATAGTCTGTGGATCATTGTCATACACTTTTCCTTTCAGAAAATCCCAAAGAGAGAAGGCCAATGGCGTCAAATCGTACGATCTTGGTGACCAATTCACATCGCCGCGGCGCGAGATAACACGACCATGAAACTTCGTCTGCAATAACTGCATTTTTTCTCAGTGAATTTTCACAATTTCCATGCGTTGCTCGATCGTGTAATTCTCCATGACTAAGCCTCAATACTTTCTGATGCCAATTGTCAAAGATTAGTACTCTATGTTCGCCACAAAAAAATGGCGGGCAATTAATAATGTGAGGTAATTTTGAGACACTCTTTATAAATGTATGATTAATTTTAATCGCATGTATCAATTGAAAATTGTACATTGCCTCGCTACCATTCGTGCCTATATTATTGTATATCAATGAACGAGGAAGCGGTAATCAGGTGTATCACTATATAACTGAATTTCGAGGAAGATACGTGCACTTTATAATGGGTGAAGTAAAAAATTCTGAGCGTTTTCCGCTAGATGTCTTTAGTGAGCCATATCTCACGACGTATGCATCGTATCGGGTCATACTGAACGGCGATTTAAAGGTGACATTACGCTTCAAAAAAAGTTCTTTGACAGTTTTGTGTTTGGTGAAGCCAGTTGTGTATTACAGCGTTCCAAAATGGAGGTAAAAAAGGAGCGACTACGACCAAGGTGAAAAGGCGGAGCAGGCGGCCAAAAAAAATTGTGCTGTTTATGGACCCAATACAGTATCGAATGCAAGAGCAAAGCGGTGGTTCCAACGATTCCGTTCTGGTAATATGGACGTCGAAGATGAGGCACGCTCTGGTAGGCCAATCGTCGAAATCGTCGAATCGGACCGGCATGTGAGCACTTATTCCATTGCCCAGGAACTGAAGCTTAGCCAGAAAACTGTTTGGAACCATTTGCATAAGGCTGGTCTCAAGAAGAAGCTCGATGTATGGGTGTCACACGAATTGACGCAAAAGAACCTTTTGGACCGAATTGATGCGTGCGATTCTTTGCTGAAACGTAACGAAATCGACCCATTTTTTAAGCGGATGGTGACTGGCGATGAAAAATAGGTCACATACGAGAACAACAGCTGAAAAGATCGTGGTCCAATCGCGGTGAGCCGGCCCAAACGATCGCCAAGCCCGGATTAACGGTCAAGAAGGTTTTGCTGTGTGTTTGGTGGGATTGGAAGGGAATGATCCACTATGAGCTGCTCCCATCGGACCAAACACTCAATTCGGACCTCTACTGTCAACAACTGACCAGATTGAAGCAGGCGATCGACCTGAAGCGGCCAGAATTGGTCAATAGGAAGGGTGTTGTGTTCCATCAAGACAACGCCGCACACATCTTTAACGACGCGCCAGAAGCTCCGAGAGCTTGGATGGGAGGTTCTATCGCACCCGTCGTATATTCCAGACCTGGCACCAAGCGATTATCACCTTTTCAAGCATTTGCGAAATTTTCTTGATGGTACAAAACTGGCCTCAAGAGAGGCTTGTGAAAATGAGCTGGACAAGTTTTTTACCAATAGGGACAAGGACTTCTTCAATCGCGGAATTATGAAATTGCCTTCAAAATTGACAAAACTTATCGAACAAAACTTAATATTTGATCTAAATCGGATAATCCTATGTTAATTTCATCGTCGAAATAAAGCGAAAAAACGCTCAGAACTTTTTACTTCATCTAATATTTTACTACGCTGCTTCAATGTTTATACTTTTTTTTAAATATATGGCGATGAGACGCGATGAAATAGTGAGAAATAGTATTTTGTAGTCTCCGAACAGTTCTCTCGTTAAGAACACACTGGACATTGATATATAAGTGCCGTATATGTTGTATACAATACGATGTATAATAATACTACGGTGGAGCTTTTCAGCGGGGCGAAGCGAATCTCGTGTTATTCTCACGTTCGGGAACGGACCCAATAATCAAGAGGCTTTGTGATCTCACCCCCCCCCCCCCTTCTAGTTTTATTCTCACTTTATATCTAGATAAAAGATTGTCTTCTCAAAGTCTTTTCTCATCTTTCTTCACCTCCTCGTCACCTTCTTCTTCTTTCTCCTCCACACGCGTCTTTCCGTCTCTCTCACTCTTTCTCGGTCGTTTATATAGCGTACGATATTGACCCGCTTTTAGGTCCATCGCCAAAACATCGAATTGGAATTTCGTAGCGGCGTATCACGGTTATACGCGATATGTGCATCACAATTTGCGTAGTTTCGCGTCATAGAAGCTCGAAAAAGAAAATTGCAAGTACGGATATGGAAGGAAAGAACTTTTGGCAAAAAAAAAATTCTTTTTTGTTTTCGTTTCTCTGTTGATTGCTGTAATGATGTCCGTTGGTTGAGTGGACGATCGCTCGAACTTTCGATCTTTCAAAATAAAAACTTTCACGAGATATTCGAGTTGGAGAAGGAGTTTTAAGAACAGGAAAATCGGGAAAATGACTCGTAATGGCGATGGAAAAATGGGATTCGTATTCTGTTTTACTTTCGTCTCGTCTCATCCTTCGTAACCGATTTTTTTTTCGCCCAAGTAAACAAAATTTTTCACGGTTTTTCACGAATCTGACGAATCACACGCCGATAAACACGCTTCAACCGAAAGACGACGAACGAAACGCGACCAAATATGAGCGACTACACACTGTTTGGTGAACGCGTGTGAACGTGACAGAGGGCGAGGAGGGGATGGCCCGCGAGTATAAACGCTCTTAACGATCCGAACGAGCCCAACTTTTTGACGCCTAAAAACGATGCCGGATTTTGCACCGAGGTAACTCTTTCTCACTCTCTCTCTCTCTCTCTCTCTCTCTCTCTCTCTCTCTCTCTCTCTCTCTCTCTCTCTCTCTCTCTCTCCCTCTCTCGCTCGCTCGTGTGTCTATAAATATCGGGATATGAGAGGGAGAGAGAAAACGTTGGAAATGCTCGCACCAACCACGAGCAACAAAGAAGCGCCTCGAACTTGCGTGAGAGTTTCACCCGCGATGTTCTTCGTTTCTTCCCACCGATCACGTGCACACCCAGAGCTTTATTTCGAACGATAACTCTGCAGCTTCTCTAGCTTTGTTCCTATCATCGATGTTTTATTTCCATTCGCTCTACTGATTCGTGTACGAACTGCCATATCGACACGTTTCACTCGTTATCGACGTTGCATTCGATGCTTTGTTCCTATCATCGATGTTTTATTTTCATTCGCTCTGCTGATTCGTGTACGAACTGCCATATCGACGTTGCAAAATATGCAACGTCTCGTTGCATATTTTTCTCGTGAAGCGCGTTACAGTTCGGTAAAAAGAAGAGTCCCGCTTTATTATCCCTGCTGCAAAGAACCGATACATGCCAATAAAGAAAGAAATACTATCGGAAAATGATGTGTTTTTGTCCTCGGAAACGCTTATAAATTCCGACAGGATTGACGATTTTTTGAAATATACGATTATATCGGATTTTGTACGTATCTACGGTGCTCATAGAATACCTATAGAATCCCATAACGGGTCCCCGTACACGCAGAGAATTAATTGTTAAAAATTACCGTGCAGTAACGCTAACCAGATGACAACCCTGAAACTTCGCTTATTATTACTGAGTAAAACACAGATTTTCACGAAAATAAAATAAAATTTCTTCTTCAGATAGAACATTTTACCAGATTTTCTAGTAAATTTTTATGTGTAACAAAATACGCAAAACTTGAATTTAAAAAATATATAATATCAGCGAAATTTTACTGTGCATTTTATTATTTTATGCCTTTCAAAAATGTCTATAAAAAAGTATCGTCTTTATAACAGTTATTTTAAGATTTATTATAAAATTTAATGAGTGTTATAGGAAAATGTATTGTGCTCTCGGTAAAAATTATCGTGCGCGCTACCCTTCTTGTATAGTAAAATTTTACCTACGTATTTGAAATTTTCTGTAACGTGAGTTAAAAAAAAATTGTCGCATACGAATTATTATGCTTTTCTCACTTGTCACCACATTGAAATATATCACGGTAATTTTTACCGTGAAATTCACGACAAAAATTACTTTTTAATTCTCTCCGTGTAGTTCAATCTGCAAGTGCAGATACCTTGTAAATTTCAATCGTAATTAATCTGTACACAGCAGATTGCTTTAAGGCAGTAGTCTGCTTTACAGGCTTCAAAAAATCGATTTTTCGTTTTTGTCTTAAATCTATTCCAAAACTATCCAAGAATATGTGTTCAAAATTTTAGAGGCCAATTCGACATATTTTCGAAGCTAGATCAGTTTTAGTGGCCGAGCGTCGAGCAGGTGCGAATGCTCGGGCAGAACTTTACAGCCCGTTTTCTCGAGTTTTCATTTTCACAAGTTTTGGAAAACGGTGCCGGCGATAGTAAAAACAATATATGTCCGATCGAAAAAAACCAAAGTGATCTAGCTTCAGTATTGAATTATCTTCTATTTGAACTAAAAAAGTTGGACAAAAGTACTATTTAAATTACTTGTTTTGCAACTTAAAGTGAATTTTTTTTTTCAAAAAAGTGAATTTTTTTTTCAAACTTCGAAAAAATTTGGAATTTCGTCATTTCTTCGGTATTTTTTTAGTTCATATAGAAAAGGAACTTATAAAAACTAAAAAAAAATTTGGTTCCACTGTTTCAGATGCATCGCACGGCCTCCATCACCGGCACCGATTTACGAGTGCACACTCCAGGCGCCCCAGAAAAATCGTTACAACTTTGGCAAATTTCAATAATTTGTAATAATAAAAATTGTTTTTTAAAGCTTGAATATAATATACTATCGTCTCAAAATTTCGTTTACCGCAATCATTTCCTTCCCTTTCAAAAAAATTGTTGAAAAAACGCTTTTTTTTCGGCTCCTAAAGCAGACTACTGCCTTAAAATGTCCATTACATTTTAACGGAATGAACTTATACTCACAAACTAGAATTCTATTGGTACTTATCGGCAGAATCCGATTGTATAGTTCGTATAGGAAGTTATGTGTTACAATCGAAATTTGACAGCAATCAGTTTGTATATGACTTGTCAGATCGAAAACTTCCCTTTAGCTGTACGAGAATGTATTCGTATTTGCAAATTATTTTTTGTCTGAACCTACTCAACTTTTCAGATCGAAAACTTACCTTTAGCTGTATGAGAATGTATTTGTCTTTGGAAATTATTTGGTATCCGCACCTGTTGGCATGTACTTGTATTATCAAAGATTCGTCCTCAGAACGAGGCTCTGTTTTTTATCAGTAAATACGGATCTAGTATTTATCCATTTGGATCGAATTTTCCTGATACAGGTAACTAAGGGTGGGATCCATTCAATCGTTTGCTATATGGATTTTCGAATCCAACAATAATCTTTTATTGCATGGGAATGTATGTGTATGTGCAAATTATTTTTTATCCGCACCTATCGGAATGTACTAATATTGTAAAAGTTTCACCCCCAAGAGGAGGCGTCGGTTTTCATCAGTGAATATGGGCCAATTGTTTATCTGTTTGAAGCGGATTTTCCCGATGCAGATAACTCAGAGTGAGGATTCATTAAATCCTGAGCGTGAAATGTAGCCACAAAAATCTGTGCAAAATTTTAGATAGACAAGAGGCTTTTCGGAAGTCCACCCACGTACTGGTATGAACTGCCGTCTCTTTCTATTTTTTCTAACATTTTTCAAAATGCAAAAAATGTTAACAAAATAATGAAAACCATAGACGCTTTCTATGTTTTGTGTAACAAAGAGCAACGCCAGGCTATTTCACGTAAAGCAGTCCCGATTTTGAGGCTGAATCTTTTACAATACAAATAAATACATATATGCGCAAATAGACTAGTTTTTACTTACGTATACATTCCCATAGACGCAGATGCCATTTTTTATTGGATATTCTTACATAAACCGACCGGAAGCATTATCACTCAAATCTGCATGGGTTGGAAAACGCCAATTTAAAACAGATACAGGAAACTGGTTCGAGGGGATATAAGTTTTACTCGTACTTTCATACAAACACCCGAGCTGAATCTTTTACAATACGAAAGCTGAATACGAAACTTGAATCTTTTTCAATACGAATAAATACCGAAATGCGCAGATAATTTGTAATCTGCATCAACATATGCATTCACATAGACTCAAGGGTCAGTTTTGGATTAGATAATCCATATAGAGTCCTATCTGAAATATTCTCTCTTCGCCCTGGATAAGTTTGGAAACTCTGATTAAAACACATACAGGTTAAGCCCGTATTTACCAATAAAATCGTTGCATCTGTATATCCGCATTAAATGTTAATCAGTCAATACCAATTGCTGCTGATGGAGTGACTTATCTCAAATATCTGATTCATCCATATTGAAAACTTACATTTTTATCGGAAAATGATGTGTTTTTGTCCATGGAATCACAAATTCTTACCCATACAAAACTTGGTCCTAATATATCTGTCATTTCTCATAAGGCGAAATAAGTACAGTTTCATTCGTATTAGTTTTTGCATCCAAGATCTGATAGAAAAAAAATTGTGGACTTTCCCGTTTTTATGCACATTCGCTTCCAAACGGTCAAGTCCATTCGAAATTTATAAATTTACAAATTGTGGAAATACATTTAGAAAAATATTTAAATAAAATCCGTAGCTGCCGATAAATGTACGCAACTCGTCGATCAGTGTAAAGTGCAGTTTTGATCCAGTAGATCGCACATACGTAATTCCCTATAGATTCCATCTTGGTCATAAAAACAATAGAATCTGATACATTCCATATCAGCTTATCCAAATAGAAACCGTGTATGCGAACATTCCAATGAATCCAGATAAATTACGAGAATCCGCTATTTGTACTGCCAATAGACCAAACTGCAATGTATCGGATTTTTATCGTTGGCTACAGGATCCTATTGGACCTTTGCAACAGGGATTCTTCTAGTCTAGCGCACAATATTCATTTTTGTCAAGGTCATAGTTTTTGCTTCCTCAAGGTCATCAATGTTTTTTCAAATGGGAACATGTTTTTTTTTTATTAAGACGTTGTAGCTGAAATTCAGACGAATCCAACGACCTATGATATGATCTTGAAATGCTTTTTCACCAAAATACACTTGTAAAAACGGGAAATCGTGATGGTATTGACAATAAGAATATCCGAATAATGTAATTGAATTTTTTGTGCAGAACATTTATTGTAACAAATGTTCGAAGTGATGGCCATTAACCTCGACACATATTTGAAGACGTCGGATGAATGATTCTCTTGCCCTTCGAATAGTTTCTGGTGTGATAGCGGCGCAGGTTATCCAACAGATACAATAATGTCAATAGTCGGAGATGTTTCTGATGTTTGTAAATACTGGCATTGTAATGTAGTAAAACTGTAGTAGAGTGAAGAATGTTTACCATCTACCAATATTAGAATCAGTAGAGAAGTGTATCCATCCAAAGCATATTATTATTTTTTTATTCATTTATTCCGTGAAACGGGCAGTGTCAATCCACTCAAACGGAAACGCCGCAAGACTAAAAAGAACGAAAAAGCAGAGATTGCCGTTCTGGCTGCAGTAGTTCATGATCCGCAATTAAGTAGTCGGCAAATTGAGCGCTATTCCGGAATTTCCAAGGCGAGTGTTTTAAGAATATTAAGACGTCATAAATTTCATCCGTGCCATATTTCCTTGCATCAAGAACTTCATGGTGCCGATTTTGGAACTTGGGTTCAGTTCTGTGAATGGACTCTGCGCCAGTTACAAGTGAATCCGATTTTTTTCGACGGCGTTTTGGTCACTAACGATTAAACTGTTACTAACCATGGACAGTTGAATACGCATAACATGCACTATTGGTCAATCGAAAATCCGAAGTGGCTCCGGCAAATTGTGCACCAGAGTCCTTGGAGTGTTAATGTGTGGTGTGGCATAATTGAGGACCGGATTATTGGACCATTTTTCATAGACGGCAATTTGAATAGACGGAAATACGTCGATTTTTTTAACAAAACTTTGGGGGTATTGCTACAAGATGTCCCGTTAGCACAGCGATGCCGAATGTGGTATCGACATGATGGCTGTCCAGCTCATTGGGCAGTTATAGCTCGCGAAGTGTTAAACCGAAAATTTCCCGGACGCTGGATTGGGAGAGGTGCAGTAATCCCTTGGCCTGCTCGTTCACCGGGTTTAACGCCATTTGATTTCTTCCTATGGGGGTCTATAGAGGATCGTGTTTACCATGATGTTCCGACGACGCCGGCGTACATGCAAGAACGAATTACAAGAGCCTGCGCCGCTATCACACCAGTAACTATTCGAAGGTCAAGAGAATCATCCATCCGTCGTCTTCAAAAATGTGTCGAGGTTAATGGCCATCACTTCGAACATTTGTTACAATAAATTTTCTGCACAAAAAATTCAATTACATTATTCGGATATTCTTATCGTCAATATCATCACGATTTCCCGTTTTTACACGTGTATTTTGGTGAAAAATCATTTCAAGGTCATGATATCATAGGTCGTTGGATTCGTCTGAATATCAGCTACAACGTCTTAATAAAAAAAAAACATGTTTCCATTTGAAAAAACCTTTGATGACCTTGAGAACGCAAAAACTATGACCTTGACAAAAATGCATTTTTCACCACTGTATCAGCCCTTCGAAATCAATCAAATTACCTCCTGACATATTTTTCGTCACGCTAAAGGCAACGGAGATATTTAGGGTGGTCACGTTAAATGTTCCATCCTGTATATAGATGTAATAATAACTGCAGTCATTCGTTTATTTTTATCATCATCAAAAGTCTTGAAGTCGTAAAACTCTAATAATAATACACGGAGAGAATTAAAAAGTAATTTTTGTCGTGAATTTCACGGTAAAAATTACCGTGATATATTTCTATGTGGTGACAAGTGAGAAAAGCATAATAATTCGTATGCGACAAGTTTTTTTTAACTCACGTTACAGAAAATTTCAAATACGTAGCTAAAATTTTACTATACAAGAAGGGTAGCGCGCACGATAATTTTTACCGAGAGCACAATACATTTTCCTATAACACTCATCAAATTTTATAATAAATCTTAAAATAACTGTTATAAAGACGATACTTTTTTATAGACATTTTTGAAAGGCATAAAATAATAAAATGCACAGTAAAATTTCGCTGATAATATATATTTTTTAAATTTAAGTTTTGCGTATTTTGTTACACATCAAAATTTACTAAAAAATCTGGTAAAATTTTCTATCTGAAGAAGAAATTTTATTTTATTTTCGTGAAAATCTGTGCTTTACTCAGTAATAATAAGCGAAGTTTCAGGGTTGTCATCTGGTTACCGTTACTGCACGGTAATTTTTAACATTTAATTCTCTCCGTGTACGTAAAAACGTGTGAGTTATTTTTACTGCCTAAATGGGCAAAACAAATTCAGCTGTCAAAAAGCATTTATTTTCGTTGCATTGCAACAATGCAAACTTCAAAGTTTGCCAACTTATTGACATTTTTTTAAATGATAAAAATAAGGAGCGACAAAATAATTTGTAGACTGATTTATTTTTTCATTTCAGGCACAGATCCGGCAGCTTATACAGTCCCGTAGTACGGGATACGGCATGCCGGATCCGGCCCTATTCAGCCTCCATATGAGCACAACAATTGTGTCATGTTATAATGCCAATATGAGCTTCATATTAGCACTACAATTTTTTCACGCCAGATTATTGGACCATTTTTCATAGACGGCAATTTGAATGGATGGAAATACGTCGATTTTTTTAACAAAACTTTGGGGGTATTGCTATATGAGCAAGGTATACCTATATGAGCTCCAAATGAGCACAACGTAGTTGTGTCACGCCGTGGCGCCAATATGAGCTCCATATGAGCACTACAATTTCTTCACGCCCTGACGCCCATATGAGCTCCATATGAATACAACATATTTATGTCACGCCGCGATACCCATATAAGCCCCACATGCACCCCCTTGTTATTGGATATTCGTGAGCCGATTGCTAGTGCTGATGGATTCACTGCATGCTACCTCGCGTGAGAACAACTTTGCTTTATTTGGATATGTTATTGTGAATCATCATGTGATGCAAATATGACTTGAAGATGAATACTCATAAGCCACACAACCGTGAGGATTTCTATGCCTCATAGATGATCTACATATGATGCCAATAAGAGCTACGTGTGTCTATCTGGGCTGGGATAAATGCCCGCCCGATTTTACCCGGGCTCTTCCTCGTGTTGTTTTCTCATCGTGCCATCTTTGCACCACTCGTTCCTGAAAAAAATGTCAACACAAACATCGTGGGATAATTTTAGTTGTAAAGCGACACTTTCGAAGAATATCCCTAGTAGACTCATCAATCAACCGGCTCTCCGAAAAATAAATATCGTTCGAATCACATTCAGCTTTGCCCCTACGTTGGCTATTGCGATCTGGTTTTTCTTTATTTTCAGACTCCCGACTGGATATCAATTTTTCGTGAGAGCGATCCATTCGATGAATACTGCGTTGGAAGAAAGCCGAAATTAATAGATGTTCCGCCGTAAAACGACGAAGAACAATTTTTAGGATCTCTATTATAAACTAAACAAGTTGGATTATCTATCCATCAAGTCCAACCAATCAAGTCCGGAGTTTTTATGTATTTTAATTTATACTTAGAACCAAAAATTATGTAATAGTTTGATGTATGAATATATTTAAAGTTTGTTTGGGCTAGGAGTAGTAGCAGTAGTGTTTGACCAAACCATGACCAAACGACGTCGTGTGAAAACAGCTATTATACTTTCTGATACGATTCAGAAACCTACGTGATTCTTCTGTTTCGGATTCGAAAAGGTCTTTCGACCTTTTCGTTCGGCAGAGGAACCGAGTCGTATTCTAAAGCAGCATGCTATGCTACCCTTTCAGCAACAACACGTCTGCGAGCTTCGGCTTCCTCGACAGTCTCAGCAGCCCGCTGTGACGCTAGATAATTGGCGTTCTGCGTACACCAATGGTCAGACTGCTCTTTTGTTTCAGCAGCTCTCAATCTGGCTTGCCGCTTATCTAAGCTATTAGATCCGATTGAGAATTGTCGTGCTAGTATTGGTCAATATTATTAGTGAAAAAAAATTAATTTTGCTCAAAAAATCTTTTTCGTTAATGTCAGCACAAATGAAAAATGAACCGTTTCATTATTAGCATTATTCAAGATTAAAATGGAGATATACGGCATTATTGGAGATTAAAATGATTAAAATCTTCTTAAAAAAATATGATTAATTCGCAAAAAAAAAAGAAGAAAAAATGTGCCCACGATGAGACTAGTCTCAAAGATCATTGAATAGGTCACTCTATTTTGGAGAATTTTTTGAATGGAATGAACAAAGGCAATCATCTTTAAAAAAAATAATTTCCAATTTCGGCGCAAAAAATACATAGTCCATTATATATGATAATTTTTTTCCTATTTTTTCATGAAAGTATGCGTCAACATGAAAAATATGTATATTGACATTTGTCGATATCTCAATTAGTTCACGAGTTATCAGCGTTTAAACGTTTCGAAAACTTTGGAAATCGACATTGTTTGGACAATTATAACTCCTAAAAGAGAAGCGGTAAAAATCTAAAAATTGGTGTAGATATTCCTTTCATGGGGTACAATTTTACAACAAAAAATCAGGAAATTGAAAAATGGTCGGGGTCAGAGGGAAATGGCGTGGAATGCCTGGAATATATTAGGCTGGCCCAAAAAAAAATCGGTATTTTTTTTCACGATAATACGGTCAGCTCTCACCTATTTTGCAGCCACCTATTTTGCCTTCTCGGCTATTTTGCGAAACTCCCACTGATCCTGACCGTTTATTTGTCCGATGGGTCCTTTCCTTACCCCCCCCCCCCCCCCCCCCCCGCTCCATTGCCATCTGCTCGTCGGTATAACCCATAGACTTATAAGCTAGACTAAGCACTCCCATAAGAGGCACTGAAGCTAACATATAAAGGACAGAGATATGCCGGGAGTCCGTTTTTCTCTTTTCAATTGTCGTCATGGTGGGAGACTACGGAGCAGTGGAAGTGGAACAGTCTTGCGCATTCAGTTTCCTTCACCGTTCACGGGTCTAAATATACGTTAAGAATTGCATACATTGAAATAAAATATTAATTTCTTGGTTTCATTATTAAATTTAGTCGAATCATAATTATTTTTTTATTGTAGCATTCGTATTTTTCGATCACTCGAATCCGCGACTTGCATAGGCCGGGTATGCAAGTCGTGCCTTCGACCGCTCGAATCCGTGACGTGTATGGGCTGGTATGCAAGTCGTGCCTTCAACCGCTCGAATCCGCGATTTGCATAGGCCGGGTATACAAGTCGTGCCTTCGACCGCTCGAATCCGCGATTTGCATAGGCCGAGTATGCAAGTCGCGTATTCGAGCGATCGAAAAAAAGAATCTATATTAACCTTTTGCGTATGATAATTATTTTTTTTAATTATACATTTTACATAAAGCCCTCAGACAAATCATATATTTTACGGTTCAATTTTTTTTAATTAAAAAAAGTAACTCGAAATATTTTTAAATTGCAGATTTTACATTCTAAGAGCAGCGTGAACGAACGATTTAAAATTTGCAAGATGTATTAAATATATGAAAAAAATGTTATAAATGTACGTTAAGAATTGCAAACCTTTTGCGTATGATAATTATTTTTTTTAATTATAAATTTTACATAAAGCACTCAGACAAATCATATATTTTGCGGTTCAATTTTTTTTAATTAAAAAAAGTAATTCGAAATATTTTTAAATTGCCGATTTTACATTCTAGGAGCAGCGTGAATGAACGATTTAAAATTTGCAAGATGTATTAAATATATGAAAAAAATGTTATAAATGTACGTTAAGAATTGCATACATTAAAAAAAAATATTAATTTCTTTGTTATATTATTAAATTTAGTCGAACCATAATTATTTTTTTATTGTAGTATTCGTATTTTTCGATCACTCGAATCCGCGACTTGCATAGGCTGGGTATGCAAGTCGTGTCTTCGACCGCTCAAATCCGCGACTTGTGCATATAGCGGGTATGCAAGTCGTGCCTTCGACCGCTCGAATCCGCGACTTGCATAGGCGGGTATACAAGTCTTGCCTTCGACCGCTCGAATCCGCAACTTCCATAGACGGGTATACAAGTCGTGCCTTCGTTTGGGCCGGCTCACCGCGATTGAACCACGATCTTTTTCGGGTGTTGTTCTCGTATGTGACCCATTTTTCATCGCCAGTCACCACCCGCTTCAAAAATGGGCCGATTTCGTTACGTTTCAGCAAAGAATCGCAGGCATCAATTCGGTCCAAAAGGTTCTTTTGCGTCAATTCGTTCGGCACCCATACATCGAGCTTCTTCTTGAGACCAGCCTTATGCAAATGGTTCCAAACGGTTTTCTGGCTAATCTTCAGTTCCTGAGCAATGGAATAAGTGCTCACATGCCAGTCCGACTCGACGATTTCCATGATTTTATCGACATTTTCGACGACTGGCCTACCAGAGCGTGCCTCATCTTCGACGTTCATATTACCAGAACGGAATCGTTGGAACCACCGCTTTGCTGTTGCATTCGATACTATATTGGGTCCATAAACAGCACAAATTTTTTTGGCCGCCTGTTCACCTTAGTCGTAGTGGTACTGAAGAATGTATCGAATTTTCTCTTTTTTTTTACCTCCATTTTGGAATGCTGTAACACACAACTGGCTTCACCAAACACAAAACTGTCAAAGAACTTTTTTTGAAGCGTAATGTCACCTTCAAATCGCCGTATAGTATGACCCGATGCGATGTATACATCGTGAGACATGGCTCACTACAGACATCTAGAGGAAAACGCTCAGAACTTTTTACTTCAGCCAATATATATATATATATTGCTATTGGTATATTGTTTTTCAATAATATTCACAATTTCTAAAGCATTCTCAATTTGCAGAATTAAAGAATGTTCCTCGTTAAATATTATGGCAATAAAAATGCAGCGATTTCTTTTGGAGTCAAGCGGCAAACTGGCGAGTTGAAGCTTTCATTGCATTTTGTTCTGGAACTTTGAATTTCCATTCTTAAGATGATAAACTAACATTTTATGTAATAAATTTTTGTCAATTTTTGAAGCTGATAAAGGTATCTACCCCCTTAAGTGACGAAATTGAGCGCAAATGGTCTTACACCGGCGCAGGAACTTGACGGGTCATATTGTTGCATGACAATGCCAGACCACACACAGCAACAAGGATCAGAACCCGGCTCCGTCGGATTTTCACTTGTTCCGATCGCTCCAACATCATTTGGCTAATAGCCACTTCAAAACTTCCGATGAAATTAAAAAAAAAACCCATCACTGACTTTATCGACTCAAAGTCAACATCTTTTTACCGCCAAGGAATTCGCAATCTGCCTGACAGGTGGGAGAAATGTGTGAAAGCAAACGAAGATTACTTCCCCGATTTAAATATACCTTGTTTTTAAGTAAATAAATAATTACGTTCATGAAAAAAGGCCGAAAACCGCCAAATATGTGTACGCCAAATATGTGTAAAAAAAAACTATTTATAATTTGGGAATTAATTGTGAGAACGTTTTTGAGTGCGATTAACTTTATTTTTCGTATGCCATTAGTGTACACATTCGCGGAGACGTTTGTAAAATTTGTAGAAAAAATGTGGGTTGGACTGATTTAGGTAAACCTAGATACTAAATAACTTTACTTATTATTTACATGTTTACGTTTGAATTCTACACGCATTTTTGGTAACACGTATATTAATGATATAATAAAAATCAAGTGAATCGCATGAGTAGATCTTTTACTATTAATTCCCAAAAACTTTTTCCCCGATTGTTTGGGCGTCGCTGTACCATGTAGTTACTCCCTAAATGTTCAGGAATCCTCGAGGCTCAATGGCACAGCGACCGAGCCGCTATGAGTGCAAGAGAAAGATAACTGCTTTTTATGTAAAGATTTTTTTCTCTTAACGAGGTACGACTACGACTTCAGGGTCAACAAAGAGACTGAATTTATGTTACTCCTCGGGTGTTCTGATTTATGTTAACTTATGTTGAATCTTAGTATTGTCGATTCCAAAGTGCTAAATTTGTGGTAAATATTTTATTTATTGCATATTTACTAATAAACACTGAAAAATTAGATCCTCGACGACTCTGGAGTAGTCTCCGTCATATTCACAATGACAGCTTCACCATAAAAACGGATTAAAAAAAACGTTGCACCAAATCTACCAGAATCTTATTTAAATAGCCCTAAATTACCTCAACGCAATTAATTTATAGGTAAAATGTTTGCGTTTTGTGGCGACTCGTCTTCACGACGATTGCCAAGCATTAGCGAGATTCTGTAGCTCGGTAGTGACCCGTTTTCGTTATCGTTAGCTAGCGACAGCCAATAAGAGGCTCCCTTTCTTCTATGATCGTGCTTGCGATTGGCTCTCGCTAGCTAGCGACAACAAAAACTGTCGCTACCGAGTTACAGAATCTCGTTACAGAGCTAGGCTATTCTCGCCAAACGAATCAGCTATTACGCCCGACGTTGGCAAGTCTATGGGCGCTATTTCGTCATTATGATAATATTCAACCGGAAGTTGAAACCGTTTTATAATATAGTGCTTGAACTACACGGTGAAGTTCGAACTTTCGATTTTTTACAATATCTATTATGTCTAATTTATCAAATATCAGTTTTCCAACGACCTGAGTTGAATACGTGAGCAGCAAAACCGTGATCAATGCACTTCCGGTCTACCGTCTCCATAAGACGACGTGCTTCACTAGATCAGAGTGTTCAACTTTGCAATTTTATAACGACAAAACTGAACGGTCAATATAGCTCAACTTTTTCCAAAGGGAACATAACGTATTCGTCAACATCATATAAAAATTTCAGGCCCAAAAGTTGGATTCGTCTTCATGATCGCACCATCTTAAATTGCTGACCTTCCGGTAGAAGAAGTTTGAGGGTCTCCTCATTTTTCGAAGCGTAGTCACTGAGAAAAATTGAATGGTCGATTTTTCACCTACCGGAGACCCATCGCTTTGCTATACACCTAGAAATGTTTAAATTGGCGATATCGGTGTCAAAACTAAAACGAAATTCTAGCAAATTTCCATCTCAAACCGTTTCACTTAGTCTTTTATTCATATATTTATTTAATCGCGTATTTCTCGACAAGACAATGGACACGAACGGGGCATAGCCAAGTCCATTTTTCTTTGTTTTATTGTTATGCAAATCGTTTATTCGGTAAACTTCGTGTGTAACGTGTTGTTCCAGTTAGGCGCGAGTGAACGAGATTCCTCATACAACTATCTTTCGGATTAAATTATAATTATGCGCTTACAAGGGTTCTTTTATTTCGTTTTCAAATTTACTAAACGATAATCAAGAGCTCGTTGACTCTCGCGTTTAATTGAATTGTTGACTTTTTTTCATTATTTTCACTCTCGCAATTTGCAGATTCGAATGATTTCCCTTTGTTTTTAACCCTCTGTTCCTCCAGGGAATGAATCAAGAGACTCAAATACAACAAGATTCTGATTTTTTTTTTTTATTTACACCTAGAAGACGAAATAGTGTTAATTTGCATTTTTGTATATCTGTTAATACTAATAATAATGCCTTTTTTTATTGTGGTCGCAGTATTGCCCTCTTGTATATGTGTGTGTATATATATATATATAAATATATATATATATACATGTGTATTACTTGTATATTTACTCAACGAATCATACATGAACGGCAAGCTGCACTTGATACACTGAATTTGTCATTTCCATTTTTTCCATTGTGTATCAAAATTTTGAATGATCGACCTCAATTCCCCACCGATATTGGCGTTTATCGTGTAGAATTTTCGTTTTCGTTTGTAACAGTCCTCTTTGGAACGTCGAAGCCCGGAATATTTGAGCGGCATCGATCGAGAGAGGTAGATGGTGTGTTCTTTCTCTCATCGTGTTCTCAAATGGTACTAAAATAATCATGTGTGACTGCATATTGTTTTACATTATTTTATGTTGCGCCACCATGTTACCAATTGCTCGAGATCTTAAAAAATAATGAATTTTCTCTCTAAACTCTCTCTCTCTCTCTCCCTCTTCTAATGGAGTTGCGCGTTGAAAAAAAAATTCGACGATTCTCCGCACAAAAAAATCATATATAAATTGGGAATGATTTGAAAAAGTAGGGCTTCACATGGGAAAAACATTTTAAAAAAGTTCCGTAAAACATAATTCGCAAGTGATCGCTCGACTAGTCATCTATTCCTCTCTCTTTCTCTCTCTCTCTCTCTCTCTCTCTCTCTCTCTCTCTCTCTCTCTCTCTCTCTCTCTCTCTCTCTCTCTCTCTCTCTCTCTCTCTCTCTCTCTCTCCCTCACTCTCTCTCTCTTCTGTTTTTTCTTCGTCTATTTTTCCTTCTGTCATCGCGGATCTCAAACGTAGAAATACTGTTGCTACATGCCGAAAAGTATTGGAAGGAGAAGAAGGACGAGAACTCGGAGTCAATAACGGACCAAAAGATGAACAAGTCACGTGGCTTACTGGCCGAGATCACTGTCTCGGTATGCCCCGAAAATCGTACGCGCATCTCTCTCGAACGGCACACGAAGCTTGTGGTAAAGTAATGAATAAAAATGTTCCGTCGAGTCGGCGATCCGAACGGAGGTCGATGGTCACACAGCGAGTCCAGCGGGTGCGGATTGTTTCTCGCGATTTTTTTTTTTGTTGTTCTTCTTGTTCCTTATTTCTTTTGCATCGTTTGCGTTGCTGTTTCATTAGTCCGTGGAGGTCGAACGTCAGTGATCAGTGGCCAATTTCTTCGGTTGACGCTCCGTCGCCCGTTTGACTCGTTGAAGCAAAAGGTTGTGCAATTGATCGACCTCCTTGGGGGCAGCTTGAACTATGAAGATTTTTAGATCACCCTGTACGTCCATGGCCGTGAGTCTGAGGGATTTCGGACCCGCTCTTTCGGCTGTCATACCCGGCCAAACTTTCGTATTAAGCACTAATCGTTGTGTTCCCGATGCCCGTCCTACAAGTCGCGACTCCTCGTCGCGGTCGTTTAAACGGAGCGTCCCTCTCCCTCGCTCCTGCCAACTGCTCGTAGCCTGCGTAAACACAACGACAAATTATCTTTCACAATCTATCCATAGATAGAAAACAGTTCCGTGACTGACTAACTGATATATAGACAACGCACAGCCTGAACCGCTGAAAATAGAAACATGAAATTTGAAAAATATGTTTCTCAGAAAGTGGAGTGGTGCATTAAGAAAGGATTTTTGGAAAATCAACTTCTAAGGGGGTTAAATGGGGTGAAAAGTTTGTATGGAAAATAAATAATAAAACGTATATTTTAGGATTTGTTGAAACAACCCCTAATAAAGGGTGCAACTGGTAATAAAGCTTCTATGGGCCAAATTCGACGCGGGCGAAGCTGCAGGCGGCAGCTAGTTTCAATGCACTCTGGTTCGATGACCATTAAAAATAATTGAGAATATGGGGATTGGGAGAAATAAGCGCGTTTGAAAGAATACAGAGTAGATACTGTAAGATATGACGTTGTTGAAGTTTGCATCGTTGGATGCAAACGATTTTATTATGCAACGAAATTATTATTTTTTTTCCGCTTCCTGCATTTCCTTTAGTAGATCTGAAAATCACGAAAACGTTTTTTAGAATCCACATTTAAGCGATCTACAGCCTAAATCTGTAAAATACTTTTTTGGAAAATAAAAATACGAAATGAAAAATAATTTTCATTGCAATCCAACGATGCAAACTTCAACCCCATTGTAAGATGGCATTAGAAGTGGATAGAACACCAAGTTATACATAGGGAAGAGAACTGGGAGTGCCTAGTATGGAATATTTGATAAGAGAAAGAGCATTAAGATATATTGAAGAGGTGATAAAAATGGAGGAAACCGGATGGCCGAATAATTGCTTTATGGAATAAATAAGGACGATAACAAACGGAGACCCGGCAAAATGGGGGAAAAGTTTAGTGAAAGTATTAAGAGATATGGAAATAGAAGACATAATGACAATGCTAAGGGAACGAAGGGAAGTGAAAGGAATAGACGAAAGGATAAAAAAGGGGGTAGAAAAGTTTTAAGGAGGAGGGAAAAATAAGAAAATCGACGTATAATGAGAAGTACAAATCGATGGTCCCGAGCGGGTCTATCTTATCTCGCTCAGACCTTTACGCAGTAGCGTAATTGAAAGGGTCCCAGATGTACTAGCTTAACTCTCACGTCCTCCGCAAAGTATCGTATCTCGGCAGACCCTGTTCATTCTAACGCATCTCCGGCCGCGCGTGAGATCCATCGTATCTCCCGCAGCCTTAGAACGGAGTATCGTAACTCGCCGACTGCGATATGCTCTATCGTATCTCAGATGCACCAAAACGTTTCATCGTATCTACGAATCGCAAGTTTTCAATAAACGCGGTTTGAAAGTTTCGCGTTCTCAAAAATAAAATGTCACTGAATCATCACAACATTTATGTCTAAATATTGCGCATTATATGCAGAATATTTTTTAGACATGAAAAGGGTTGTGAAAATAGAAACATAATATACTATTATCATAATATTCATCATAAATTTCGGTCGAAAGGTCTTTGGTAGGCTTTCCCCCTGACAGCCGTCATGCTTCGACGAAAGGTCTTTCATTCAAATTATTAGCACATGTATGTGTGCTAATAATTTGTATGGAACTGTATGAAAAATAGCTGCTTGTAGAGATATACCTAATGCATATTTTTTTCTAATGAAATTGTTTCATACTATGTAAAGTTTTCGGAATAAAATTTAAAAATAAAATATCTTGTAACTGGTAATCAATTTTTGTTTCAAATAAAATCGCGAAATCTCAGTCAATTTTCAAACGAATAGATATAGTGATAACCGTAATACAATTCTTGTGTCGCCCAATCTCAAAAGGTGTTAATAATGTCATTACGATTATTATTTTTCTATATTTCATGATTAATTAATTATCTGTTTAAATCAATGAATTATTATATTATTTCCATTCACGTCATAATAATAACATACTTATAACTGTTATCGTTACATAACTTATTCTTTCATTGTAAGTCGTCGAGATTTTCGACGACTTACGATAGAGTAGAAACTAGAATGGAACTTTCAGAGCGCGGGGGGATACGATATCTTGTTTTACTTTAATTAATTACAACACAAAAAATTATCAAAATGATTTAAAATTTTGTCTGGGCATTCTTCAAGCTCGAACGAACTTAGTAGTGATGTTTTTCAAAAATCACCAAATTTCGACTTACGATGAAACGTTTTGGTGCATCTGAGATACGATAGAGCATATCGCAGTCGGCGAGTTACGATACTCCGTTCTAAGGCTGCGGGAGATACGATGGATCTCACGCGCGGCCGGAGATGCGTTAGAATGAACAGGGTCTGCCGAGATACGATACTTCGCGGAGGACGCGAGAATTACGCTAGTACATCTGGGACCCTTTCAATTACGCTACTGCGTAAAGGTCTGAGCGAGATAAGATAGACCCGCTCGGGACCATCGAAATATATTATAGAGAATAATGATATGCCATGGAAATATTGGTCGTAGGAAGGAGTTAAGGGAAGGGACAAGGAAATGTGAGTGAGGTTAAGATGTAGCAACATAAGAAGAGCGGGAAAGAGATGGGAAAAGGAATGGAAGTGCAGGATATTTAAGGAGCAGGATGAGATGTTGGAGCACCTGTTAATCTGTAGAAAAGGCAGGGAGTTAGTAACAAAGAAAGTAAAAAAGAAAGCAGAGGAGTGGATGCAAGAAATAGATAATGTGGCAATAAGGGGGGAAATTATAAATATGTTGGCTGGAAAAATACGAAAAGGGTTATGTGAATATTTGAAGGAAATGGAAGAAGTGTGCAAAAAATGAGAAGTGTGCAAAAAAAGGAATAAATGAAGAAAAAGAGAGAAATGTTAGAGAGTACGAAGTAGAAGAATGCGAGGTGTAGTAATTAAGTGCCGGAATATGTAATCGGAAAGTTATTGTTTTGTAAAAAAAACTTTCGTAAAATGTTGTGCAAATAAAACTCGTTTCATTGATTGAAGTAATTGAGAATACCTTCCACGTGCCACATATTTAAATCACTTGAAAACGGGATTTGGCCAATGAAAAAGGGACTTGGCCAATATAATCGACAAACGTAGACTTTTTAATTCGTTCGTTCGAAGACATCGCAACTAATGTCGCTCGCGTTTTTTAACAGATACACGGACCATTTGCAACGGTCAGTTAATGGTCATTAATATTCTTAATTTGTTATCATTAACTTTAGTAATATTCATCATATGGGCATAAACATTGAGAAGATGTATTTGCAAATCAATCGTCGTACATGGCATCACGAATGTTTAAGGGGCTATACCAGTGTGACACTTTAAAAAAATCGATTTTTTTTTGCCTTTTTCGACAGTTTATACTTTCAAGAATATCCTGTAAAAATCATTTTATCTCGCAAATATCATTTTTTCTTGCAAAAATCGATAGTTAAATCTTTAAACGCGTTTTTCTCGAAATGAGATTTTTCGAATTTGCTGACATTGTAACTCAAAGAGCAATTATCCGATTGACTTGAAATTTGAACTGAGTACTCTTGAATATATTTACTCTACAATGACGTAGGATATTATTGATTGGATGAAAATTGACGATTTGGCATTGAAAAAAACGACCATTTTATAGGCAAGAAAACAGACTTTTTTTCATAACTACGCCATTTTGTTAGATTTTGATATTTTTTTAAAATCCTACGTCATTGTACAGGAAATACCTTCCAGTTTAACGACATTTTTTCCTTTTTCGGTTTCAGCTACTCAATCGGCCGAAATCATGTCAGCAGTGGAGGAACTTTTTTTTTTTGCGCCTCCGAAGGCAGCGCATAAGTCGCTTGGATCTCAATATTTTTCTATGAAAAAATTATGTAATATAGGTCAAATACAGCCAAATATATTCTTACTTTTCCGAAACATTTAATTGAGTACTTTTCTTGCAAAAAATGCCCGAAAATCACCCAAATTTTCAGCCTTCCCACTGGTATAGCCCCTTAAGGTTATCCTTTCACGAACCAGAATATTTATCAATTAATTGATTTTCGTCTACAATTAAGTAAAAATACATCCCAGTATACTGGTAAAATTACAAGCCAAGTAACCGAATTTTTAACAAAAAATGACGACTGATAAAACCGTCTAATTTAAGCAACACTTTATGGAGATGACATGCTGGCCACGTTTCTATCTGATAATTTATATTCTGAATAACTATAAATGTCTGATATAAACGTCTGATGCGCCACGTATGTAAAAAAATTCTGCAAAATCTGTATCGATATTAAAAACAGGGAGACCGAATTTTTAAAGAAAATATTAATGATAACATTTTGAAAAATGTGACTAATAGAAGAATTTTCGTAACCGCGACATTTCAGAGAAAATGTAAAAATGTTTAAATCTACAAAATTTATGCGATCAATACCGGATAAAATTTTCAAAAAAATCGATTTGTTTTGCGTTATCAGATAATATAGACGGTTATAAATATGCTGTGCAATTTTTGGGGCATATTCAAATAATTTCTGTCGCTACAGCCTTTCTTAGAGAAAGTGATTCAAGCAGCGGCTTCCGCAATCGAAACTTTAAACGCGTTTTTCTCGAAATATCGTTTTTCAAAACGGTGTATACTCTCAACGGAAGAGTTTTCAAGCTATCCGTCTCAAATTGTGACACAACCTTCTTCATACCATTCTTTATCTTGCTCTGGAAGATTTTTTTTAATCTTCATATTTTTTAACGAAAAACTGTCGAAAGAATAGGCTGAATTTGTTTTTTTTTTAATAAAAAAAACGTCCTTAGCAAGATAGCGGCTTTTATAATGATTAATAAACTTTTTACAAATTTTGTTTCAGATCATATTTACGACCACAACCGTGTACACCGTGAAGACTCCTTTGTTTCGAAGACATTTTCAACCGTTAAAAAAAATGTAAAAAAAAAGAAAAAAAACGTTTAAGAATTATTTTTCTGTTCTTCATGAGTGCTTTGATTTGACATTAAAAATCAGGCTGATTAGCGTATTTTAACCATCGAAAAAAAATCGCTAAAATCAACTATTTTTCGACCCGTTACACTGTGATGATCCGTTAAAGCGTCTGACTGCGAAATTTCGATACGATAGATGCAAAACTTCGGGAGGTTACAAAACCTCGATAATCGAAAGGACATGCAAACATTTTGAGGGTTCCTAGTGATGACGTTGAAGTTTGCATCGTTGGAACACAACGAAGACTGGAACAAAATTGAGAATCCGACGTATTGAACGTATAGAAATCGGAGAGTACTAGGAATAAAAGGGCATAGAGGGAAGAACTAAAGAAACATGGGCGAGGATAAGATGCGGAAATATAGGCAAAGCAGGTAAAAAGGAATACGCAGATGCAAGAAAGTTTGGAACACATACTCGAATGCGAGAAAATAAAAGACAAAATCATTAAGGAAGTGGTAGATGAGTTGGAAAAGTGGCAAAGAGGCTACAAGGGGTAGGGCACTAAAAGGAACAATTAATAAAGGTATGAAAGGGAAACCGATGAAAGAATTGTGCGAGTATGTGAGAGCCTTCGAATGCATGGTAAGAAAGGAAGCATAAAGGAGAAAAAGGGCGAAAGATAAATGGTAGTGATGACGTTGAAGTTTGCATCGTTGGAACACAACGAAAATTAATTCTTTTTAATAATTCAATTTTTTTTTTTGCCAATTTAGGATGTTAAAAACGATTTTCACGTATTTTTTTTCCAGAAATTTATGACCTCAATTAAAAAAAAAGTCTTTACATAAACGATAGAAATAGAGAAAGAATTGGAAAACTTCAAGTATCATTGCATTCCAACAATGTTAACTTCAAAGTCATTCCTAGTGGCTATGGAAGCCTACAAAAATGTTTTTGTTGCTTTTACCTTGTCGAAGGCAAAGAGTTTGCAGTTGATTTGTAGAACATTTGTCTCGCCCTCTTCGCCGGTAAGAGTAGTAACTTGGCTGTACTTTCGTTTGTTCGCTCTGTTGGCCTCCTCTATCTCTTGAGCGGCTTGGGTCAACGTTAAGCCCGTTCTTGCCGTGCTTTTACACGCGGTAGCGGCATTCCCAAACAATAGTTCCGAACTGCTCGAGCTATCGGGATCGCTCGAGACCGTAACGCGCTCCTTAAGATTCTGGCCGAAAACGAAACTCGGGGTCGACGAGTTCGAGGCCACAGCGAAACTTACACTACTCTCGTTGTCCTTCGGTGTCGCCACTAGTGGCAAAAACTTTGGTAGCGTATCGGCGCACTTTTTATTATCGTTTTTCGAATTTTCCACTTTCGTTGTCTCGTTGTTCTTATTATCGGTTTCGGCGTCTATCGTCGCACCGTTACCATCGATCACCGCATCGTCCGATATTTTCGTGAATGGATTGTTCAGTTTAGGCGCTTGAACGCCCTTGACCGAGCTACCTTGCGTTGTCGTCGTGGTCACCGAGCTCAACGCCGACGGTCGCAGCAGCGACGATTTTGGTTTCGTAGAATTACTCGACGTGTAAGGATTGGTCAAATCGCCGGATTCCGAAAGTACCAGCATAGAACCTGTAATCTCAAAGCAACACAATTATCAATCTGGAAGGAAGGAAAAACATCCTTGCTTGGTAATTATTTATTGTTTATGGAAGTGTTTTTTGGCAAAGCAAGTTTATAAACTTCGTCGCTAATACAGGAGAGAGTGAAAGTTTGGTCCCAGACGCTAAGCATGGATCAGATATATTAAGGGATTAAACTACCTTGGCGCTCGGAAGAATAGGTATAAAAAAGACTTATTTTTTTGACGCGACTATTAAATATAAATATATTGGTATGTTGAATAAGTTCTCGCTGTTTTTTCGTGAAAATTAATGATTAATTTTTTTGAATTAGTAAAAACATGTAACTGAAAGTATTGTTCATCGTTGGCCACTACTTTTTCCCATCTTTCTGGCAGGAATTTCATTCCACATCGGAAAACGACACGTCTTTTGAGACTATCCAAGAGTCAATCCGTTTTTTGGCATCTTTATAAGAATGGAAGTGCTGCTCAGCCAAGTGATGTGCCATCTATCGGAACAAGTGATAATCAGAAGCGGCAATGCCTGGTGAAAACGACAGGTGGGGTAGAACTTCCCATTAAAGCGTTTCCAAGTAGGTTTTCATCGGTTTTGCAACATGTCGCCAACCGTTGTCATGCTGCATAATCACTTTGTCGTGTCTCTGCCCGTATAGCGGCCATTTTTCCGTCATTGCTCCGCATCAAATGCATTAATTGTAGTCGAAAGCGATCTCCCGTTCTGTTTGAGCAGCTCGTGATAAACTACACCCAGCTGATCCCACCAAATACAGAAGCTTGGAACCATGGATATTCGGCTTTGCCGACGATGTTGATGCATCGCCGGGCTTACCCCACGATTTTCTACGCTTAGGGTTATCGGAGTTTATCCATTTTGCATCGCCACTCACGATACGACGCAAAAAATCTTTCCTTTTCTGCCGTTGAAGTAGCTGTACACACGTGAAAAGCCGCTGTTCGACGTCTCTCGGCTTCAACTCGTACTGCACCCAAATGTGCTTGCTTTTGAATCATTCCTAATGCTTTCAAACGTTTCGAAACTGTTGTATGATCAACTCCTAATGATTCTACAAGTTCAGCTAGCGTCTGACATGAGTCTTCATTAAATAACGCCTCCGAGCCTTCGTTATCAAACTTTTTCGGTGCGCCAGAGCATTATTTATCTTCAACATCAAAATAATTATTTTTGAAGCGACTAGACCGATCTCTGCACGTTGTTTCCGACAGAGCATGGTCGCGGTAAGCCTCAACAAGAATTCTATGTGCTTCAGCTACAGATTTTTTCTGAATAAAGTAGTACAGTATAATTCCCAGAAAATACCTTTTTTTTTGGCGAGACATTTGACGTGTTCAACACTATGAAAAAAAAAATTGTTCACACTTCGGCGAAATGGCATACACTGAATTTCAAGCTTGCTTATAGTACTTCTTTACAGATGCGTTACTATCTTAAACTACACGTACGCAGTTCTGGTAATGGTATCTGTTGGAAAACAGCGAGAACTTTTTCAACGTTCCAATAAAATAATTTGTATTCTTCACAAAATACATCATAGTTTTATGAACATATAAAAAAAAATAATGAAAAATAATTTAACGGCGGAGTTATAAATTGTCTCGTAGGACTCTCTTTTCAAACTGGTGGACAAAATATCTCGAGATCCACTCAACCGGTTTATGATCTGTGATGATCTGTGTGCTTTAATATTGAGCGAAGAAGAAATTCAAATTATATTCACGCTTTGATGACACTTTGAATGGTCTGTCCTCGCTATTCATTGACTCTCACCAAATTTTAAGGTAAATAGGGCCTGTGAGAAACCTTAAAACAATAAACAGAACAAGAAACTAATTCTTGAGTTCGTTCTGAAAGAATTTGCCAAATCGGCGAAGGAGTAGTCCAGGTAACTCTTCGACAGACTACAGTTGAGACGCGCCGAGATTGCTATCCTAATGGAATGAACCATTGTTGTGCCAAAAGAAGCTGCATAAACGCAACATCAACGTAAATGTTAGTAATCTGTATCGATGGAACAATTTTCGCTGATAATCTACACGATAAACAATAGCCGTAAGTTGGAACGAGTGTGACGAGAGTTTTGGTATTTAAAGGTATTTCTTTCACGAACCGGAATATTCAACAATTAACTGATTTTTGTCTACGATGTCTGAGTAAGAATACATAGCCAGTATACTGGTAACATTTAAAGCCAAGTTACTGAACTTTTAACAAAAAATTATGACTTTAAAAATCGTCTAATTTATACGGCACTTTATGGAGGTGACATGCTGACCACATTTCTATCTAATAATTTACATACTAAATAACTCGAGATGTCTAATATAAACTGCTCTATGCTATACGAATAAAAACGGACCAGACAATACAAGACCGGAACAAAATTGAGATTCCGACGTATTGTAGGGAGTACAGAAATTGAAAACAACGTATAAAGATGGAAGAATACTGGGAAGAGAAGGGCATAGAGGGAAGAACCAAAAAAACATAGGCCAGGTTAAGATGCGGAAATATACAGGATGTCTAATTTTGACCATAACTGAAATTTCATGACAATGAAGAGGATTTTTAAGGCAAGGAACAGGGATTTTTTTTATGACTTTTAGTATTACTTTCTGGTATAAAAGTATAGTTTGCAATTCTTTAGTGCGACTAATTTTCTAATTTTTTATACTTACATTCTGCTCTTTGAAACAGACGTGTGTTGTATGCCAATAAAAAGTATACGAAATAAACGAAAAGTCACCAAACTGTACAATTCCATGTGTAGTAAAAAATGTGAGTCAAACATAATTTCAAGTTTGCTATAAAGAAATATATTTTGGGAACATCTGGAAGAAGATGACATACATTTAGGAACTTTGAGCAATATCATGTAGTCGCTTTACACAAATAACAAAGAAAAACTTATATGTTGAGATAACGAATCATTCTTTTTTGACTACCTTTTTTGCTAATACTGTAGATTGTCGCAAACCCGCGAAATTTGAAATTATTTTAGATAAATAAATACAAAAATAAGCCTGATAATGAGTGCTGCAGAGATCTCAAAAAAAATCAGGTAGACTGTTAATTGTTTGACATTTTATAACTTTTCCAGGGTCGAGTGTAATTTCATGACATTTAAGACTTTTCATGACTTTTCAGGTTGGTAGATACCTTGTATGGAATACCTTGAAGTATTGCTTTCACGGAGGGCTGTTTTTTGTGGACGCGTAAGCGGGGCTCTTTTGAATGATTAGTCGATTAGAGTGGTGCGTAATAAAAGCGAGTGTTAATCAATTATTATACCAAATGATAAATTGAAATGAAAAATACCGCATAAATTTAGTAGATTTAGACATTTTTACATTTTTTCTAAAAAGTCATGTTTACAAAAATTCTCCTGTTAGTCACATTCTAAGTTTTATCATTAATATTTTCTTTAAACGTTCGGTGATCCCTAGTATTTTAGTGTCTCTGCGAAATCTTCAGTTTTTTTACACGCTTAGTGCATTTTTTATCAAACATGTAGAGTTATTTAGTACATAAACTATTAGATATGGCCAGAAATATGGTCAGCATGTCATCCCCATAAAGTGCTGCATAAATTAGACGACTTTTAGGGAAATGTACAAGGTCAACATAACCTCACGAATTTTCCAACCCAATTTTCTCATAAATGGTTAAGGTTTTTGAGGAAAAACAAAGCATCAGGCTCTGGAGAATATCCTGACGCAGAATTTGATGATTTTCTTTTGCCCAAAAAATGATTCATCTTTGAGTAATTTTGGTTCGAAAATTTTAGCTGTCTCTCTCGCACTCATATGTCACGTGGTGCACCTTCTACTTCGCCTTAAGGTAGTACTAGCGGATTGACTAGTCAACAGAATATCTATCCATTTTCGAATGCGAAAAATGCAAAATATAATACATTTAGGTATAATAATAAACATGATACGGAAAATAATTATTTGAGAAGTGTATGTGATAACTGTGTGTATTATATTATGAAGAGTGAAGTATTAAAATAGCAATCAGATTTGACTTGAGTTGTCTCACCGTCCGCTATTTCATAATTCTGGCAACATCCGTGACAATGCTGTCCTCAGCCGCTTCCGATAAATGTCAAAAGTGTGTTTTCTTGCCATGTGTGTAAGCGTGCGTTTTAGTGTGTGTGCAATGTGCGTATTGTAACTTCGGTCTTACATACAATATGAAGTACAAAAAACGCCCGCAAAGATAAAAAAGAATGATAAAAACTTCATTATATAATATTCAATTCATAATTATTTATCATAAATGAGCAAATTTCTCGCGTGAAGAACCTACAACTTTTGTCCTTGCATTCAAATTGACCGGCTCGATTCAGCCTTCCGGATCCGAACACAGCTGACAGCACGCGGTGTTGCCAAATCTACGCCATCTCTCCCGTCATGGCAGACACGGCTAGCGAACGCAAAAATTAGTCGATTCAATCGATAATATCTGCTCGAAATATCCCGTAACCTATATTTTGTATGCAACATACGTGACCGCGACAGTTTTCTTATTTATTGCTTTACGCGTAGTTCGTATCTATTCGCCAACTACTATTATTTTCGTCTCAAAGTTCGATCCGCACGGATTCCCTATATGGTATCGGTTAAATGCATTGATTTCGTCAATTACTATTGTACCTAGCCGGTAAGGCATGCTGACTTTTCGCGGACGTCATTCTGTATGTCTTTACTGCAGCATACAAAAAAATCAATTTTTGTTCTAATAAGGAGGTTTGTGCACATACTACCTTAGTCGCAATTTTTTGTTAAAATTTCGCTAACTCTAACTTTACCCCCATACTAGGATGTATTTTTACTTAATTGTAGATTAAAATCACTTGATAAATATTGAGTTACGTGAAAGGAATACCTTGACCCATTGTAAGGTTCTGATTATTCGATCGTAAAACATCTTTCATGGCGATAACTGTTGATCGCGCTCCAAAGAATCACGCGGATGCTCTATTGAATGGATACTTTTTACAATGTTTTGGATCATCCAATACAATTCTTATAACACGTAATTAGATAGGTCCGTGTATAGCAACAAAAGTAGAATAATCAAAATGGAAATTTGCCTTCATAAATTTGTACAAAAAAGTAAAATGTAGTTTTCTCACGTTTTTTGGCTACTTTAGGACAGGGCGATGACGGCGCTTCGGAATTCTCTTCATTGGACTGTCCTTCGGTGTCCTCTGCAAAAAAAAACAGGAATCATAACAATTTGCCGTAACGATTGCTGCCGCGCCGTAGATTAATATCAGTCTTGCGGCACTTGTCGGTGAAAGCCTATCGAATTATGAATAGCGAAGATATTCGAGAAAAGTACGATGTTTGTCAAATTGACGATTTTTCGATCTCGATCAAACATAGCCTCGATGCGCTATTGCAATACGAATGAGAAAACATCGTAATATCAAAGCCGTAACAATATTGTACATACCGTTCGTTGAATTTTCGCTCGACTCTTCGGGAGCATCGAACTTCATTATTATCGGTGGTCGGGGGCCGTTCGTCTCCTCCGTGCTCTCTAAACGCAATGAAAACGAAAAACAAAAATTCACATATAAATATTTACGGATACACAATAGTGCGATAGAAAAATCATTGTCAAAAGAGAAAATGAAATCGTCGTCGATATCGTGCACTCGGATGTTTGGTACAATCTTTGTTTCCGGTACGAATTTTTTTAACTGTTGAATACTAAAATTCTCGATTGACCAAAGAAATGAAATGAAATATAATATTTGCAATTAGTTGGCACGTTATAAACACGTTTTTTTTTTTTTTTTACGTTCAACAGAACCACAAAACGCACCCTTGCAATCCGCCATTTTTAATATTCACAAATATGGACAGCAACGAGGCGCACTGTGCTGCCGCTCACGGCCCAACTGTTAAACTGCCGAAAGATCGTTCGTCGGTCGAACGAATGTGTTGTGCGTACCAATTCCTTTTGAAAAGTTTTCAAAAGGATTCACAGCTTTGTATTCGAGATATTGGCAATCAAAGATTGCACGGTTTTACACGTGTCCTTATGGGGAGCTGTGGAAAATTTCACATTTTACGCAATAACTTCGAAACTTTTGTACAGAATTTTTATTATATTCTCAATTATAGAGGAACATATAACGAAGTGGGTAAAAAAAAATTATTAATTTTGACCGTCCAGTTTCAGAGTTATAGCGATTTAAATCAAGCAGTGCCTAGCGACGCTAGCGCCACGAAGCAACTGGAGCAAACTAGAACTGATTATAGTAGGTGTGCAGAGATTAGTAGGGAGATGTACACGCTCCCGTTTTCGGCGTGCCTCGGGAATGGCGCTAAATCGCGGCGGCGAATTCGGGAATATAATTTTGTGATCATCGCCTCTGTCGAGGTTGCAGATTCCCTTGTAGCCGCGCGAGTTGTGATCACCGCTAAAGTCGGTATCGCAGTCAGCGTGAACACGAGTGGGTAGCTCGGTGGGGGAAAAGTCTCCGCCCCTCGCAAATCGTGCTTACTCGACAGGCGAACGGAGCGAGGTTTTCCGTCCGATCGAGCTCGATATATTTGTATGGCCGTACTGCGGATTAGAATATGCATTAAATGAATTTCAAAGTGAAAAACATGTATCGAGATCATTGTTATCTCTCGGTTGCCTGTTTATGCCGAGAATGCGGGTTAAAAAAATTAACGACGAAGCGCGTTGAAAAATAAAACGCCGAAACGACCGTGGAAGGTTCAAAGAGAAATCTTGAGCCTTTGCCGCGGTCGTTTCAGCGGTTTTGTTTTTCAACACTAAACATTATAGATAAGCGTGTATCATAAATGTTTCTATATCCTCAATGAGCGTCGTGGCTGAGTTGGCAGCCGGACGGATTAACAATGCTTGCGGTCCGGATTCGATCCCCGGTTAATCGATTTTTTATCTGTTTTTTTTTCTTCATTTTATATTCAAAAAATTTCGAACTTCCTTTCGCTTTAGCTACTCTCGCCTGTTCAGGCATTATTTATGATATTTAATTCATATATGTTTAATAAAAAAAAAAGACATTGGCTTTTTTTTTTCAGGGAAAGAAGGGAAACTTTGAGAAAGAGAACTTTCAGTCTTTCTCGATCGTTTCGGCATTTTTTTTCAACACATTTCACATTGGATAAGTGTGCATACCTAAGGCAGCTTTGCAGTTACAGGAGCTTCGCGGTTGAGACCTCAGTGTGCAGGCTCTGAATACGGACGACGCGGTTTCGATCCCTGGTAGCAATGTCTTTTTTTTTATTGTACATCTCCCTACTAATCTCTGGTGGTACCGGCGAAGTCCGACTATTGTACCGATAGAGTTTCAATGAACGATAAAATTGCCCTCACGTACCATTACAGCACCATACATATTCGGACCGCCTTTTTTTTATTCATTTTTCAATTTATTTTTTTCATTACAGACTAATTTATGCCCGATATACGGAGAAAAACGTTTGTTAATAATAATGTTATAAGAAAAAAAATTCCATAAATATAAGTAATATAAATATAAGTAAATATCCTCATAAAATATAAGCAATTTTCCCATAAAATATAAGCAGTTTTTCCATAAAACACTTATGAAGCTATTCACAGCGAGTGTACTAAAACAGATAGTTTTATTTTATTTTACTTTTTTATTGATAAAGCGAGACCTTAAGGACTGTTGTTCCATCTGGACACAATAGTTATTTAGAAAATGTTCAGATGAGACGCGACATCCGTTAACATAAATATAATAAGCTTAATACATAAAAAGTGAATCCCAAAATTTTGATTCCCGATAATGGCTGCCTCAGCTGACGCAACATCGAATGCTGCTACGGCTGGAAGTGATAGAACGGCTGCTTCATGTGAATACTCGACACGAATATGTCGTCGAACATATTCATCCGACAACTTGCCGTCTTACGTTGCCGCGTAATCTCTCGACTCGTTGTTGCCACTCGGACCCGCCTCTTTGAGTACCAGTATACTGTGCTCGCGCCGTCCGCTTAGTCAATCGAACATCTCCACATGTACAGCTGTATGGGACAGTTAAAACTAGTTAGGGCACTCTCGATACATTTTACAGAATACAGAGGGTACTTCCTGAAATAATGGAGTTGCATTTTTTAAGGGCCCATTCTTCACTTTGAGTTCGAAAGGTTTGGATTGTGAATATAATAAAATTATTTATAAAAGAAGTATTTGATCGAAAAAATAATTTAAAAAAATGCAATTGCAACAAATGAACAAAAAAAATTACACACGTTTTTTTTCGTGTGAATATATTCAACTTTGGGGACAAACGGGTGAAAACAAAACTTTGCAGTAACAAAATATCTGTGTTACAGAAAAATGGGGGCACGTTGTGTCAAGCTAATGGATTCAACTTTTAATCGAACAGTTAACTAGTGGAAGAAACATTTTTAGTAACGGAAAAAGTAATTTAAGTGAGAGCTGAGAAAAAAAATGCGGCAATAATTTCGGTTCGAAATAACACGGTGTGCACTCGAAGGATTTAAATCCCGTTGTTCTCAAACGAAGTATTAGAGAGTGACTGCAACGATTCCGCAGCATTTGTAGCCTGAATCTGTCAAAAAAGATAACTCGGAGAATTGAGGATGGTGGCGCGTTTCACCGACAAATGTTGAAGGATACTGTTTTTTTTGTTAGGTATTACTGGATGGTTCGTCGGGCAAAAAGTTAGAAATAGCTAATCTAATAATAAATTAGCACTTGAAAATGTTAATTCATCACTTTTAATAATAATTGAAATCAAATTCGACGATATTAGCGTGTGCTTGCCTGAGGTTTTATCAGTGACTATAAACCTGTTTCGAATGGCGAAACAAAAAAATTTCTCAATTTTTATATTCACTTAATACGTTCGAATCATCTTATTATTATCAATAATTAGCCAAAAACTCAATATATATTGAGTTTTCCAATGATTTCTATTAACTCATCGTTAAAAAAGGCGATACTCCTCATTACTTTAATTAATTTCTCGACAATTACTCCGTCGATCTATTTGAAACTTAGCATAATCAATCGCTTAATCCTAAATCTTGATGATATAATGTTTTCAGAGTTTACGGCGATTTACTTCCATTCGTTCTGCAATTATTAACATTTGCAAAAGCTGGTTTTCCATAAGCTATCGTGTTAAAATTATATGTTTGGGCATAACTACTAAATTATTTATTGATAAATTCTAAAATTATTAACGTATTATTCTATCAAATCATTTTACAAATTTTCAAGAATTTTGGCGTTTTGGCAATATCCATCCAGTAATACCTAAACAGGTGTGTGTAATAAAACTTCAACTTCGAAGTTTCCACAAATTCCAATACATCGTTGTTCAAATAAGAAATTCAAAATCTAGTCAATTTAGCACAGTTTCAAATATTGTGAATTTTGCGCCAGTTTATATATCTTCGGACCATATTAATTGCACTAATTGGCAATAAAGTTTTTGCTCAATTCTTCGTGAGACTCTGCATTAAGGCCTTATATACGCGAAAAATTTCAAAAATTTTCATTATTTATTTATGTTTGATTCCATTAGCCTGAACGGTTAGGGATATTTTAAGCTTTACAGAATTGAAAAATTCCAAAGGTAAGTCCACCATAAGGTAAGATTGCATTTATAATAGATACCGCGCGGCGCGCCCAACCGCCAACTTCAAAGCCGTTTTTCCACGATTCACTTTTTTGAACCTTGTGAAAGTTCTAACTCTTGAACGAAGGTTCAGATCGCTTTGAAATTTTTACAACATATTCTTAGTATCATCACCTATCGTGTGAACCACAGAAACAAAAATTTCAATGACACAAAAAAATATAAAAAATGAAATACCGACAGAAAATTGAGTAAAAAAATTTTAAGTTTCGAATTTTTATTATAATAATTTTTTAAAAATAATATTGTTGGTTCACACTGAAGATACATTCATTATGCAATTATAAATATGTTCATTTTTTTCAGACACCCACATCGATGCCGAGAACTTTCACCATCAACGCGCGCGCAAAAAAAAATACATTGTTTTATTATGTTATATCTCCGCCATTTGTTAATATTTCTGTTTTTTTTATTACACATACTTAACCATGTGCATAAATAATCTGTAAAAAAAATGTTGTCAATATATGCGTCATTTTTTTTAACCGCGTCTAGAAAAGTACCTTCGAAAATCGGCGAAATCGCGTATATAAGGCCTTAAATTATCTACATTACAATCCTCATTTCCTCGGAGACGATGTAGCCGGACTTAAGAAAACTTCGAAGCCGTACTCTTGTTGGACGTATCAACGACCCTCCGTAAATGTGTCAGGATGGAAACCAAACTTGAAAATACTTAATATGTCCACCGGAAGGCTACAAAAAAACAGGGAATTGAAGATTAAACTGCCAGGCAGAGTGCTCGGTGTACCCAACGTTAGCCGGATGGGACCATGGTCTCAAATGTTTACGCAATATATGAAATTGCATCTTCGAAATTCACGATGAAAGCACAAAGTTTGCTACAACGTAAAATGCACTGGAATTTTAAAAATAGGAAAGGGCGCGATGCCCACCTTTCCCAATGTGGCAAAATCAAAAGTTTGGCCCTCCTTACGCAGCTACCTGAAAATAAAAAATTAATCGGTAGTGAGACCGGCCGCCCCGCCGACCTTTGTAAACCACATCAAACTTCATTGAAACGGTACCTCCAAAACGCAAATAAAAAATAAAGCTTCAAAACGTACTCTTACCATCACCCCGGGTGGATTCAATAACTAGCCTTCGACATCATCTCTCTCAATCTCAAAGAACATCTCGGTCTCGTGCATGCCGTCATCTTCGATTACTTCCACTTCCGGACTCCGACACTCCTGCTCAATGTCGTCAACTTCCTGCGACCGGGTGTTGTCTTCCATTTCGGTGCAATCTGTGGCCGCTTCCGCGACTAGGACTTCTGCAGGACGAGGATAGACGCGTTGCCGCCGTTTCGGCCGGTCGTGATCTTCCTGATGACATTCGTCCTGCCGCCGCTTCTGCATTACGCGCCACTTGCGGGTTTTCAAACTTTTCAGCGCTTTTTCCAAAGCGGCGTTAAACTCAGCGTTGGTTGGAGGGGCAAAGTATTTATTGTCAATCATGGCGTCTACGAAAAAAAAACAAAGAATTTATTAGCTACTGTTCGAGGTGTGTATAGTATACATACAATAAAATTATTCTGTATTAACCGTAACATGCTTGTGCGAAGCGACTTCCTCGCAATTTGCACCCTCCTATGTCAGATCGCCCGTTTAGAGTTAGATAGGTCGACACGTTTTCGTCTTTAGGGAACACGAAGCGGAAATATTCCGCCACGCAGTCAGATGGATTTCTGCGACCCAGAAAAATAAAGTGCGCCACCTGTAACGAATAGTTTTTAAGGGACAACACCACTGTGACGGCTTCAAAAAATCGATTTTTTGAAAACCATCTAGAAAAATCTAAAATACATTTAAGATTAAGATGCCGTTGGACCCAGGTCGAAAAAATAATTATTTTCGGAGATATTGAATATTTTATGGAGCGGTGCAGCGCTCCGTGACGCTCGGGGTCCCGCGCAGCCGCCTCTTCCTGAGGAAGTATTGGAGGCAATTACGGCAGTCTTCGAAAATTTGAGCAGAGACGATTTGCTGCAGCGTTGTTTGGGCGGCTTCACGCAAAACAACAACGAAAGCTACAACAAATCAGTTTGGGCAATAGCCCCCAAGTGTCAGTCCGGGAGCAAAAAAATCGTCGATATTGCAGCTGATATCGCGGTATTATTATTCAATGATGGCCTGAGAAGCCTCATGAAAGTTTTGGAGACGTTGGGGATAACTATCGGCCCAAATTGTTTCAATTTTTGCGTTGAAACCGACGCAGCGCGGATCGAGCTGGCGAAGCGCTCGCTCACAGACGCTGCAAAAGAGGCAAGAAGAGCCTCTACAAGTTCGAGAAAAGATGCTAGGGACAATCATTTGCTTCTTGAAGGCCAGCTATATGGTGCCGGCATCGCTGATTAAAGGTAAACATTTTTTTTTCCAATTTATCGCATAAATTAACAAACCTAAAACTTTGAACGCGTTTTTCTCAAAACCACTTTTTTGAGTGCGGCACGCAGCAGAACTCGAGCAATTTTTATCCGATCGACTTCAAATTTGGACTGCATCAATAAAACTAGATTATCTAAAGAAGTACATAGGATTTTTTCGATATCTCAATAATAAAGAAAGTTATAGCCTATTTTCGACGAGAAATTTTGCTTGAAAATCGTCCTTTAATTTCAAAAGCGTGCCTATTTTTTAAAAATCAATATTTTTTCAAATCCCTATGTACTTCTCTTCAAAATATCATATTATTAACGAAAACACTCGGTATTTTTTTTCAGATCGACTTTGAAGAGAGTTCTGCTGCGTGCCGCGAACCACTGCAGAGGCAACAGTACCTGACGCGGGAGCTTCCCCAGCGTCACCATGGGGCGTGAAAAATTTGAGATTTTTTTTTATGTATCTTCAATAAACAACGAACAAAACAAAAAAAAAAAATTTCGAATATGTCTTTTTTTCCCCACAAAAAAAAATTCTTGAAAAATGGCAAAAAAACAGGGGGTCACAGTGGTGTTCTGCCTTAAGCGAAAAACGGTATTGAATGCAAAATAAATATCTTTCTTTCCTCGCACGTACATACACAGGCGCATCCACGCGAATGCACACATGTAAAATTATACTTTTTTCTAGTAGTACATATACAGGGTGTCACAAAAGTAACGGGACGGCTTAATATTTCCGCAGGTAAGACAATTTCCCAAAATGTTAAGGTCGTTCTTGAAGTAACTTTTCCCAAGGAATTCAATGGTGACCTTCATTTTGACCTTGGCGATGTCCTTCAAGGTTATTTCAAGGTCAACTTTTGTTTTTCAAACGGGAACCCCCTTTTTTGAAATCGGCAATCGATAGAGCGGGAAATTTTACGTACAGATATGTACGTAAGTCACCGGTCCCCTTTGACCTTGAAGGTCACTGCAGGGTTAATTAAACTTAAACACAGTATGGATACCTCGGACAAGAATAGAAGCTTCTTAAATTCTATCGTTAAGACCAAAGTTATCAATTTTAACAAGGCGCATCTAGTGGTGACCTCGATCGTGACCTTGACCATGACCTTCAAGGTGATTTCAGGGTCAACTTTTTTAAAAATGAAAACTCCCTTTTTGACATCCGCAATCGATAGAACGAGAAATTCGACGTACAGATATGTACTCAAGTCATCGGTCGAATTTGACCTTGAAGGTCACTGTAGGGTTAATTCAACTTAAACACAGTATGAATAGTGACGAGGACTCTTACGCAAGTTATAACATGTGATGTGAAACAATTTAAAAAGCTTCTACCCCCCGAGGTATCCAGACCTTGTTTAAATTTATAAGACTTTAAAGCAAAAGAATTTATGAATGTAAACGTAAAACTGTTCGTTCTATTGATTTCAAAACTCAAAAGTACTGATTCCCATATTTCTTTAAAGTTGACCTTGAAATCACGTTGAAGGTCATGGTCAAGGTCACGATCGAGGTCACCACTGGATGCGCCTCGTTAAAATTGATAACTTTGGTCTTAACGATAGAATTTAAGAAGCTTCTATTCTTGTCCGAGGTATCCATACTGTGTTTAAGTTTAATTAACCCTGCAGTGACCTTCAAGGTTAAAGGGGACCGGTGACTTAAGTACATATCTGTACGTAAAATTTCCCGCTCTATTGATTGCCGATGTCAAAAAAGGGGGTTCCCATTTGAAAAAGAAAAGTTGTCCTTGAAATAACCTTGAAGGACATCGCCAAGGTTAAAATAAAGGTCACCATTGAATTCCTTGGGAAACGTTACTTCAAGAACGACCTTAACATTTTAGGAAATTGTCTTACCTGCGGAAATATTCAGCCGTCCCGTTACTTTTGTATATACAGAGTTACTTTTGTATACCCTGTATATACAGAGAGTCCCAGAACCGAATGTAGTCCCTGAAATGGGGGGTTGGGAGTGAAATTCTGAGTCGATTGGTGCCTTGAGGTGCGGTACTCCCACATGCACACGTGCTTATCGCTCACCGACGTAAGCCGGCTCATCGGGCGCACCTGATTGGCCCGCTTTTAAAAATTAATAATAATTCAGGGGTTGATCTGAGATCCATACATACTTATATCAATCGACTCATTTCAATTTTTACGATGTTACGCGATGTACAAACAATTGTATCTTGCTATACTGACAACTTTTGATGATAAATTCTACCCATGCAAGTAAGAAAGATCTATAAATTATTAGTAGTTCTCTACACTGTTTATAATTTTGATAGATTCACTACACGATATTGTCATTTTTCTGAACACTTTTTGCCGTTTTATGTGTTATGGAATGTTTTCCGTGGACTACGAGCAACGATTTCACTGATAATTCACGCGGTGCAACGTTTACCAACCTATAGATCTTAAAATATACGTTTTACGGAAATAAGTTCGGGATAAAGCTTATTGCAAATTTAATGTTCTACAAATTTGGTTAGTACCATTTTTAATGTTTCATCAACCGTTAACTATATATTTAGCAATAACCATGTTGAAAAAAGTTTGACGCGCTATAAATAAAAACCTATGCACTATAGAAGAAAAAAAGTTCCAAATCAAAGTTGTAGAGAATTTGATTATCTACGAAAACGATCCCTACTGTTTTTGTCGTACGATGCACGGTTCACGAGATATTTGATAAAACGTGTTTTCCAAGATGGCGGCTGAAGCTCAGCCGCCCCCGCCTCCCCCCCCCCCCCCTCCAGCCAAGTCAAATTTACATTCAAGGGACATCTCCAAACATTTTCCAACAAGCAATTCAATTCTGTAGAAGATTGCATTATGAACCTGCTTTTTTTCTCTGGCTCTGGGGCTATAGAGAAACTGCGGAAAACCTATACCTATACAACCGGTCCGATGTACGCTTCCCAGTTTCGGAGTTAGGCACGTTTCGTCGAGAACGTGACGAGAGAAATAATATCAAGGACTACAGGCATACACACACGACACACACGTACCGGGCTATGTGCGTAACATCCGTGTACAACTGGAGCTACATCACGCCTGGAATCGAACCCGCGACCTCCCGATTCTCTGATTTCCAGGCAAGCACGCTAACCACTAGACCAGCACACCGGTTTCTCAATATATATATTATATAATTATATTATAATTAATTATATTATCTATAGATATACAACAGTTCCGTGACTGACTGACTGACTGGCATATAGATAACGCACAGCCAAAACCGCTAAAGATAGAAACATGAAATTTTGATAATTTGTTCCTTAGAAAGTTTAGAGATGCACTAAGAAAGGATTTTTCGAAAATGAACTCTTAAGGCCTTATATACGCGAAAAATTTCAAAATTTTTCATTTTTATTTTTGATTCCATTAGCCTGAACGGTTAGGAATATTTTAAGCTTTACAGAATTGAAAAATTCCATTATGCTATTAAATAAGGTAAGATTGCATTTATAATAGATACCGCGCGGCGCGCCCGACCGCCAACTTCAAAGCCGTTTTTCCACAATTCACTTTTTTGAACCTTGTGAAAGTTCTAACTCTTGAACGAAGGTTCAGATCGCTTTGAAATTTTTACAACATATTCTTAGTATCATCACCTATTGTGTGAACCACAGAAACAAAAATTTCTATAAAACAAAAAAATATAAAAAATAAAACACCGACAGAAAATGGAGTAAAAAAATTTTAAGTTTCGAATTTTTATTATAATAATTTTTTAAAATAATATTGTTGGTTCACACTGAAGATACATTCATTATGCAATTATAAATATGTTCATTTTTTTTTCAGACACCCACATCGATGCCGAGAACTTTCACCATCAACGCGCGCGCAAAAAAAAAATACATTGCTTTATTATGTTATATCTCCGCCATTTGTTAATATTTCTGATTTTTTTTTACATATACTTAACCATGTGCATAAATGATTTGTAAAAAAAATGTTGTCAATATATGCGTCATTTTTTTAACCGCGTCTAGAAAAGTACCTTCGAAAATCGGCGAAATCGCGTATATGAGGCCTTAATAGGGTGAAATGGGGTCTAAACGTTTTATGGAAAATTTTATTCCTTGCGTGTACCAACTTGGAACTTGGTGTAAATATTCTTCAAAGCAAACAATAAGACGCATAGGTGAGGATTTTTTAAAACAACCCCTAATTAAGGATGCAACGGGGTGCTGCAGTTTTTATGGGAAAATCGAATTCCCTGCTTTTATCTCAATGAAATTCGAAATATATGTTCCTTAAAGAAGAGGTGCACTAAGCCACCCTTGAAATGATAAAATAGGATGTAAAAGTTTGTATGGAAAATTGTATTACTTGCGTGTATCAACTTGAAGCTCGGTATAAATATCCTTCAGGAAAAATAATAAAATGCACATCTTGGGATTAAAAAAAAAAAATCCCTAATAAGAAGTGCCACTGGTAATGAAGTTTCTATGGGCCAAATTCTACGCGGGCGGAGTTGTGGGCGGAAGGTAATTTTTAATAAAAATCTTACCAATTCATCGTAGGTGGCGTCGTCAACGTTTTCAAATTTCAAAAAATCTGCGATGGTTTTAAACGAAATCCGTGGGATATTCTTCGACACCTTTGGCTTTGCGCCTTGGATGATATTTTTTATGGCCGTCGCGTTTTCACTGTACAATAAAATAAGCCATCAAGTAATCATTTGTAACAAGTGAACACGTACTCTCGACTAAAATGTTCGATGCTTACTTGTTGACTTTTTCCATGGCAATTATTCGGTCCGACATCACTCGTTGTTGTGTCAGGATTTTTCTGGTGTTAACATAAATATATATTTTCTCTTATCTCAATATACAACGTTGCTTTACTTTTATGTACTTCGTCAAACTCACTTGAGCATCTGCGTTATACCGTTAAGCTGCCTACTGATGTTCTGGTCCGGTCGCCCCGCTGCATCTTTGTACGTGATCTCCTGTGTGACTGGGCGTGATGGTGACAATGTTTGTTTGTAGTGCTGCGGTGGCTGCATGTTTCTTGTGCTCGATGATGGTTTGCTTTCAGCTAGGCGTTTTTGGAAACTCTTCATTGAATCTGGAGTCTCAATGACTGAACGATCACCAATTTGAAAAGTACACTGGACCACGTGAGAGGAGCTTGATACCACGTCAATAGGAATGTCGACAGCTGACCCGTTCATTGGCGTCACGACTCTACCTCCATCACCGGGGCATTTGATTTTTACCTCAATCCGTTATTCGGTATTAGCAATTTCAACACGCTACCGTGAATCTGCATAACCAAAAAAACAACAACTCCATCTATTTTGTCTAAACGTTGACGATGGACTGGAGACACTGCTCCATAAGATTAACGACTGCGTCTATTCGAAAGGAGCATTATATGTACAAAAGGGAGCGAAACTATGATAAGAAAACAATCGCAACTGGGAACAAATTGAATTCGAAATAGACACGAGTCTTGAGCCCGTCATCTAGTGCGATGGGTCGAAAAAATCGATTGTTTCATTGCATTTTCGGAAAGTATAATTTCTTCTGAATATTTTCGTTTTTAAGCTATTAAAAAATTACCCGAGGTATGGCCCTTTATCATCGTAGCTGTGAATGTACTAAAGTTCAATGGGTTTTTCTCAAAACTATATTTTTCAATTTTTCGGGCAAGATATTTCGAAAACGAATCAACCAATGTACTTCAAATTTAACTAGAATCAACTTGATAAGAATATATTAACTATTTTTTACATGCATCATAATTCATAATTATTGCAGGAAAAATCGTTATTATCGGTTACATCGACACCATTCTTTCAAAAAAAAATGTTTTTCTTTCATTCTAGTAAGAGTAACATCGACATGCTTACAGATTATAAATTTTTTGTTTCAGGCCACTGGAAGCTGAGATATCATGCCCAAAAAACGGCGGCATCCATTTTTTCTAGCCATATACGTGTAAGGTTGTTGATAATTAACATTTTTCAATCTGTAAAAACGTATGTGTTCTTCATTCCTTGTTTAATGAACCACAAAAACCCGAAATGTTCTATGTCTGCTGGTTTTCGAGAAAAAAAATTCAACGAATGACTGCGTTTCCCTATCTTCACACTAGACGACACCGTTAATGAAGAAGAGAAGCAACAAAAAGAATGTTATGTTGCCAATGGAAAACTCGGTCAACTGTAGGAGGCCTCTGAAATGTGTTTGGAAGAAATAATATATTGGCGATGAACCATATGCTCGGATCATATTGAAAAAAAAAAAAATCTAGTGATGAGCATTGAATAAAGTACTTATGTAATTTGTAAAATATTTTCATGCTTATGTATCTAATTTGTAAATTATATTTTGAATCATTTGTAACACTCGTTCGATTGGATGTCTTCGTGCTGAGTCATTATACTTATTCTATAATGCTCTTATTATATGCGGTTGAAGTTTGCATCGTTGGAATGCAACGAAAATTTTTTTCAACTTTGTATTTTGCCTATCATCCAAAATCATAATTTGCCTATTTAGGTTGTAAATTGCTAAAAAGTTATCCTAAAGAAAGTTCGCGTGGTAGAAAGTCCCACTTTGCCTCCTTGGTACACAATGTACTATTATTTCTTTTCTAGTATTTCAGATTAATTCCTTAAAAACACAAGCAAAAAATCATATATTTTCAATTTTTTTTTGCTAAACTCACGATTCATTTGCTAAGAAGCGATGCAACGAGTATTTGTTTGGTTTTCTTTGAAGCTCAAAGTCTCCTCAATAAGCTTAAAAAATGTCAAACCACTGCGATTATTTTTTCATTATGTTCAGAGCCATAAAAATGGTAAATTTAGCTAAAGACCAATTCCCGTTAAGGATTAAAGCATCCCGTTAAGGAGTTTCAGAACAGCTTATCTTTAGGAGAAATCAGGGGGAGGGGGGAGAATTCTATTGTTCTGAAGCAGGGCGCCAACTTCAACAAACATTTCGTACGAAAACGACCCGATTACTGGTATAAATTTCGATTCGTGCATTTGAGATTATTATTTTGTTTAGACAAGCGTGGTAATAACATATTTTCAATTATATAAATGTCCATTTTCCGATTATTTTATATTGAGTGAAGTAAAAAGTTCTGAGCGTTTTCCGCTAGATGTCTTTAGTGAGTGAGCCATATCTCACGATGTATACATCGCATCGGGTCATACTATACGGCGATTTAAAGGTGACATTACGCTTCAAAAAAAGTTCTTTGACAGTTTTGTGTTTGGTGAAGCCAGTTGTGTGTTACAGCGTTCCAAAATGGAGGTAAAAAAAGAGAAAATTCGATACATTCTTCAGTACCACTACGACCAAGGTGAAAAGGCAGAGCAGGCGGCCAAAAAAATTTGTGCTGTTTATGGACCCAATACAATATCGAATGCAACAGCAAAGCGGTGGTTCCAATGATTCCGTTCTGGTAATATGGACGTCGAAGATGAGGCACGCTCTGGCAGGCCAATCGTCGAAAATGTCGATAAAATCATGGAAATCGTCGAATCGGACCGGCATGTGAGCACTTATTCCATTGCCCAGGAACTGAAGATTAGCCAGAAAACCGTTCGGAGCCATTTGCATAAGGCTGGTCTCAAGAAGAAGCTCGATGTATGGGTGCCACACGAATTGACGCAAAAGAACCTTTTGGACCGAATTGATGCCTGCGATTCTTTGCTGAAACGTAACGAAATCGACCCATTTTTTAAGCGGATGGTGACTGGCGATGAAAAATGGGTTACATACGAGAACAACAGCCGAAAAAGATCGTGGTCCAATCGCGGTGAGCCGGCCCAAACGATCGCCAAGCGCGGATTAACGGCCAAGAAGGTTTCGCTGTTTGTTTGGTGGGATTGGAAGGGAATCATCCACTATGAGCTGCTCCTATCGGGCCAAACACTCAATTCGGACCTCTACTGTCAACAACTGACCAGATTGAAGCAGGCGATCGACCAGAAGCGGCCAGAATTGGCCAATAGGAAGGGTGTTGTGTTCCATCAAGACAACGCCAGGCCGCACACATCCTTAACGATGCGCCAGAAGCTCTGAGAGCTTGGATGGGAGGTTCTATCGCACCCGCCCTATAGTCCAGACCTGGCGATTATCACCTTTTCAAGCACTTGCAAAATTTTCTTGACGGTACACAACTGGCCTCAAGAGAGGCTTGTGAAAATGAGCTGGTCAAGTTTTTTACCAATAGGGACGAGGACTTCTTCAATCTCGGAATAATGAAATTACCTTCAAAATGGACAAAAGTTATCGAACAAAACGGCGCATATTTGATCTAAATCGGATAATCCTAACTATGTTAATTTCATCGTCGAAATAAAGCGAAAAAACGCTCAGAACTTTTTACTTCATCTAATATTAAACCAAATATGATACATTTGGTGACAGAGCACTGGTTGTATTGGGGGTTTGCTTTTTCATGGTTGGCAACACTTATTCTGTTACTGCGAGCATCAGCGAGCGCAGCAACTCATGCAATCCATTGAAGAAGAAAAAAACATTTATATTTCTTTATTAAACCGTATCAATGCTGAACGATGAATGTCAAGTGTCAAAAATAAAACATATCGATACCTTTTAAAAATGTGTGTTTATTGAACTTACAGACGCGCCGGGGCGATTAGTGGTATTTAAACACGCGCGCTAATTAGCATATGATATTGCCACACTTTGCTTCTACGTTTCGTCGGTAGGGGAAAAAATGATCATTTTCATTTACAAAAATGTCAATACTCAATAAACGGTGTAAACAGATAGTTTAATTTTCGGGTGACATAATTTTCGTATTGTACTGAGTGGTTTGACAGTTTTTCATAACATCCCTAGTATTTTTTCATACTATTTCGTGTGTAAAACTGCCGAACAGCGATCAGCCTAGGCATCTCCCTATGTTAAAGTTTTTTTTTTCAATTGTACGTTTTATGAAAACAGTGTAGACGGTCGATTCAAAATTTGGAGGGTACATTCAGTATACGAGGTGTGTAAATTAAGTAATGAGACTGGCAACGTAGCGTTCGATCTGGCAATACTTAGGACGTGGGACTTGGAGGGGCGACAGGTGAACATGTGATACACTTTCATTACGAGTTTGAACTCGCTAGAGTCATTCGCTTGTCCGTAGCGATGTTTTTCGTGAAACAGTTTTTTCTAGTGCGTTCTAAAAATGAGTGACGTAAATTTCGAGCAACGGTGTGCTATCAGCTTTTGCTTCAGACTTGGGCACAATGCAACGAAAACTTTTATAAAACTTCACGTACGGAGGCCTACGGAGACAGTATTTTGTCGAGGGCCCAGGCTTTTCGGTGGTTTAAAGCATTTTCAGCAGGAAGAGAGTCGATTGAAGATGAACCACGCAGCGGAAGGCCTTCATCTTCAAGAAACTGTCAGAATGATCGGGGAAGAGTTGAATTTGACTCACCAGATTCACCAGGTTTTGACCAATGAATCGGGGATGAGAAAAATTGCTGTCACACAGCAATTTCAATAAACGAGCTTTTGGCCAGTAAAAACATTCCTGTAGCTCGTCAGCCTCCTTATTCGCCTTACTCGAGACTTTGTGACTTTTTCTTCTTCCCGAGATTGAAAAATCACCTCAACGGACCCATTTTGGGACACTCAAAAACATTCAAACGGTTATAATCGACCAGCTGAAGGCTATTCCAGCATCCGAGTTCCAGCACTGCTGTAAGGATTCGAAGAACCGTCTTCAGCGCTCTGTGGCTTCTCAAGGAAATTATTTTGAGAGACAATATTAAATTCTATTAGAATAAAAAAATTGAACAAAAAATCTGTCTCTTTACTTAATTTACACATCTCGTATGACTAAGAATATACTGTAGAACTTTGTATCGAATGGTAGCATTTCATCACTTGTCCTGAGACTCCTTAATTTGCTTACATTAATTTCAGGGGTTGTCATTTTGACAATTCACTTTTGGCATTTTTGTACCCGGTGGATATTAATTATACTAAAAAAAAAGTTGATTATCTATGGGTGCAGATTTATGTAGCTACGGGCGAGATGGAGAAAAATCGCCGAACAGCACGGCATATATCATATCAATTGAATGTAATTTTTAGCAAATAAAATTTGTCGTCAACTTCCGGATACCTAAGCTTACCATTGGTACAACGCACTAAATTGAACCCTAATGTGTAGTCTACAGTAGCAGTACTGTAGGGGTGAGTGCGACACAATGTGTCACGGGGCACTGTGAGCCACGTGCGGTTTCCCGGAAGTTTGTAGCTCGTAAATTCCGAAATTTTATGTGTTGGACCGCGATTTATACTGATTTGGCCAAGCCTAAAAGGAAGTCGATAGCAGCTCACTAAGAATTGTTAAATTTTTTAATTTGTTTTGAGGCTTGGAAATAAAATATTTCGCTCGCCGGAAAAACGTAAAGTATAACGACACTTTCTGTAGCGGCTCGGGTTTTCGGTCCTAAACGATAGTTTTATTATTTATAATGCACTCAGTGACTTGTGTTTTTCCATTCGTAGTTTAATTAATAGTTATTTTCGTCAATAATCAAATATTTTACTGGTGGGGTACAATGTGTCACCGAGTTGTGGGGCGCAATGAGTCGACTCCCAACGAGGAAACAAAGAAGTGACGACGCTCCGAAGAAGCGCAATGTGTCAAGGGCAACTGTCAACCACACGCGATTTCTCGGAGTTTCGTAGCTCGTAAAATCCGATTTTTGTTGTGTTGGAACGTGATTTATATTAAGTTTTGGCTGGCCTAAAAGAAAGTCAATAGCAGCGCACAAACAATTATTAAAAATACAAAACTAATATGAGCCTCGAAAAAAAATTACGCTTGCCGGGAAAACATCAAATATTGTGTGGGAGTTGTGTGGGGCACAATGTGTCATCGAGTTGTTGAGCACAATGAGTCGACTGCCAATGTTATTGGCAAATAATACCCTTTATTTGCCAATAATAAAGGGTATTTATTATTGGATTTATAATAGGGTACTTTATAATAATATTTTGGATAAATTAATACAAAAATCGGCCATGATAATGAGCACTGCAGAGATCTTTAAAAAATCAGGTTGACTGGTAATTCTTCGTGACATTTCATGACTTTTTCAGGGTCGAGTGTAATTTCATGACATTTAAGGGGTTACACGTAGTTGGAATTTTTGAAAAAAATCAATTTTTTGTTTTCGATGGATTCTTATAATATAACCTTTCAAAAATATTCTCTGAAAATTTCACGTCGGTCCGTTGAAAATTAGGGGCGTTATGAGTGTTTACAGGTAGGTATTTTACCTACGTATATACCTGACGGAAAACTTTTAACGCGTTTTTCTCGGAATGACTTTTTCAGAATCGGTGACCAAAATATCTCAAAAACAACTAAACCGATCTGCTTCAAATTTTACAGACATTTTTTGTATGTCAAAAGGCAGTCCTTAAGCGAAGGATTTTTTTTTCAGTGCATACTTTTTTTTATATCACGGAAAATAGAGTGTTTTTTTCACCGAAATTTCGACGATCACTTTCGATCGGCGACCACTTTTTCGAAAATCATTATTTTATTGAATCCTTCGATTAAAGACTAGATAATACGGTACAAAAAATAAATTCATTTGGTTTTTTGATTCCAGATGATTTGTTCCCGAGCAGGAGAGGTCACCGCGAAGGACCTTTTTTGCACAGCGGTCTGTGCAATTTACTGTATCACCGTCGTTTATAAATATTTCCCAATAAAAAAATTGTCAAAGATACTTGAAATGGTACCCTTTACTATAAAAAAATAAAGTTAAAAACCTGCAGCTACTTCCCAAAAAAAAATTCATTTTCATCATTACTTTATAAGTTTTTATATCCCGATAAGACATACAGCATTCATTATAAGGATATTTCGCAATATTTTGAAACTTTCATCGATTGAGCTGAGATCAAACTTTTCTCTACTTTCTTGTGACAAGACTACTGCCTTAAGACTTTTCATGACCTTTCAGGTCGGTGGACACCCTGGACTTCTTTTTGTTCGCAAACCTCAAAACATGGCTCGGTGAAAAGACATACGGATCGCACGAAGAGGTCATCTCTGCCACGGAGGCCTTTTTTGCAGAGTTTGACAAATCGTATTTTTTGGATGGGCTAAAAAAATTGGAGCACCGCTGGAAAAAGTGTATCGAGCTAAAAGGGGACTATATTGAGAAATGAATCGAAATTTTTTTCGATCTAAGTTTTTTTCAATCGACCCTTGTACTATGATATTGTTACCTTCAGGTACGCATGTACCTGGTAGGTACCTTATTAATACGGCATGAGCCACCAAACTAGTACCAGATTACCGGTGCAATGGTCTAGTGGTTAGCGTGCTTGCCACTAAACCTGCGGATCGGGAGGTCCCGGGTTCGAATCCCAGTCGCGTAAATTTCGTAGTGAAATGTTTTTCTTCGGCATTTCGCGGCAAAATAAGACTAGTTCCACGACTGGGGGGGCCAACTTGATGACCGGCTGTATTGGTATAGGTTTTCCGCAGTTTCCCTATACCCATGACAGAAATGTCATGATGAATATGAAACAGAGGGGGAAGTCGGCTGTAGCCGCAAGAAAGTGGGAGAAAAGGTAAAGAAAAAGGAGTGTAGAAAAAGGAGGAAAGAAACGGTCACAGCGGAGGAAAAAATAGGTAAGAAACGCGAACAGCGTGTAGCTTAGGAAAAAACATTAAAAATTTTAAAAAATAGTACCGGATTCGTAGATGGATTTCTAGGCTTTTATTTTTTTTAATGGAATCAACTATTTCAATTACTCAATATATATATGTGTGTGTGTGTGTGTGTGTGTGTGTGTGTGTGTGCGCGCGTGTGTGTGTGTGTGTTTGTGTGCGTGTATATTAGGGTGGTCATTATTTGGGGTCAAAATTAATTTTACCCTTTCCACCCCCTAAATCGGTTCGAAATACGTAAAAAGTAACGCTGTAATTTTTTCAGATTTAAAAAAAAATGTTTAACCCTTGACCACGGGGGTTGAAGTTTTCCATTTAAAATACATGGGGTTTTCCTGCGTTTGCAGTCACTATTTTGCTGTGGCCCTAAATATGTTTGTAAAATCTTGAAATTTTCAGAAATTAGTTTACAAGCATGTTGCTACATGGAAAAAATTTCCAAAACCCCTATCCTCAAAATGTTGTATAACATCACCATAATAATTATAACTTTATTTTTTTATTTTTTTTTTATTTTGCTTCCTCGTTTTTTTATAAATGTATTTAAAATAGAATAATTTTCTAAACGAGTTACAAATTCTTAAGTATTGTCTCCTTTTTTGCGTCTGGATGATTTTTTCGATATTCTCTTACAATTTGTAAAATGAACTGTTTTTGTTGTTCGTTCCGTGTGAGTATTTCATTGTAATCGGTGAACACTGTTCACCAATTACAATGAAATACTCACACGGATCGGTGAACACTGTTCACCGATTACAATGAAATACTCACACGGAACGAACAACAAAGACAGTTCATTTTACAAATTGTAAGAGAATATCGAAAAAATCATCCAGACGCAAAAAAGGAGACAATACTTAAGAATTTGTAACTCGTTTAGAAAATTATTCTATTTTAAATACATTTATAAAAAAACGAGGAAGCAAAATTAAAAAAAAAATAAAAAAAGTTATAATTATTATGGTGATGTTATACAACATTTTGAGGGTAGGGGTTTTGGAAATTTTTTCCATGTAGCAACATGCTTGTAAACTAATTTCTGAAAATTTCAAGATTTTACAAACATATTTAGGCCCACAGTAAAATAGTGACTGCAAACGCAGGAAAAGCCCATGTATTTTAAATGGAAAACTTCAACCCCCGTGGTCAAGGGTTAAACATTTTTTGAAAAATCTGAAAAAATTACAGCGTTACTTTTTACGTATTTCGAACCGATTTAGGGGGCGGAAAGGGTAAAATTAATTTTGACCCCAAATAATGACCACCCTAGTGTATATATTAGGTATAGTAAAAAGAAATCCATTATTTTTGCCTTCAATTTCATGAAAAAATAATGAATTTCTTTTTACTACACCTAATATATACATATGAGAAATAGACACATTTGAACATGAGCCAAAGCCTTATAAAAATCTTGTGGAAACTTTGCACAAATCCAAACAAGTATTGAATCAATTTATAAAATCTTAGGTATATTTAGGATTGAAAAGACGCGGACAAGTCGCAAAAATATTGAATTGAACAGTTTTTTTGTTCAAACAAATATGGTAAACGAAACAGTATGAAGAGAAAGGCGACACATACAATGTTGGGTTTGCGAGATCCAGCCAGAGTTTAGAAGGCTTGGCATTATACAATGTTGCACAGAGATTTCTAAGAGATGAATATTTAGGGCAACAGAAAATCGTCAAGTTTTGCATCAGGAAATTCTTGGAGCGTGATGGTTTTTCTAAAAAACTTCACTGTCCATTAGAAGACTGTTATAAAAATGGTGAGGTTATGTTAACCTTATATCCATGCCCTTACATAGATTCATCAAACGTTTTTCTCAATAAAAAAAAAAACAAAACCATTCATTTGTAAAATATTTAACAATTGCTTAAGTCTCAGATATCCGATGTGTTAATCGCATAAAACTGAGTACCAAAAAACTTACCTTCACGATCTTGAAAACACAGCAACAATATGTAGAGAAACCAATCCAATATCAGTGACTGAAAAGTATTCCTGAAATTTCTACAGAGAAAGCACTAACATGCCTGAAATATTACAAACTCCAGTAAAGACGCGTGTTTTCCGATCGTACGCTGAGAAAAATTTTTGTTATTCGAACAGCACCATCATATGTACACGTATACATGCACGACTGCCCGTGTCACGGGCACGGTCTTACATACAGGTCTGGAAACTCCGCCGGATCGGGGGGGTCGCTTACTGACGAAAATTTTTTAATGCACTGGCCGCTGGAGCGCTGCGATCTTAAAAGAGTTGGTGGCGAAGTGCGGTACGGGGGCAGACGGAGGTATTGAAAAAAGACAGAGCTAATCGCCGCATTACTCTGCATCTGCCTGTCTCCGTAACACCTCATTTCAATTATTGGTTCTGCAGTATATATATATATTGGTGGTATATCTACCAATATAGCTAATTATAATGAATAAAATTAAGCGGTGAACCAACCCAACAAGCCGCCAAATCTAATTAAACCCCAAGCGTGGCTATAACTTAAATATTAGAAAACTGTCTTACTCATGGAATGATAATCGTGGTCGCACGGATACGGTGCTGACATGAGCTACCGTTTTGAAGGAGCCGAGTTCGATCCCCGAAGAGTGAGCTTTTTTTTTGCATAGGTTTCTGGTGTTGTATTAATTATTTATACACATTGTATCATTTTTGTATGTCATCATTTTCTTTCTCGCAAATAAAAATTCGAATTAATTTTTAAATAAATGTTTTTATTTTTTTATCGGTTTTTTGGTCGTTGGTAAAGGTTTTGAACTATGGGTGAATAACAAAACGATGAAATCATTTATACCACGTCGCATTTTATTTTTACAATCTTTAGAAAAATCAGGAATTCGTCAATTTTGACAATTTTTTTTTTACAACGAAGTCTCTTTTCAGCTTCTGGTTTTCTTGATACGCGTTTTGTCTCTTTTGGCACGCGAAATAACGAGTGCTTCGATAATACAATTCTGCTTCCAGTTTTGCACCCCGGCACAACACAGATTCTCGGCATTTTTTCACTTCCGATAAGTCAATAGCACAAGAAATCCACTAATGAGTCGCTTTTGTTTACAAAATTATTTTTGGTGGTTATGTTCATCTGGGGGCAAGATTGAGGCGCCACGTAGTGTCAACTCTCAACGAAAATTTTCGTCCGTAAGCGGCCTACCCCCACCATGCGAATTCTGGCAGAGTTTCCAGACCTGTATGTAAGACCGTGGTCACGGGTGAATGCTATCTCCGTGTTCTGGTCCGTAAAAGTGTCCTGAAACAAGGTTCCGCATAAGAGGCGCTGCGGAAGCTGGCGGCCTTGTGTATATATATATATATATACACGTATGTTTTGCCCATGCGTTCTCATCAGCTGTCCTCTGTTATAGCTGTCACCACGGTTTTACATACAGGTCTGGAAACTCGATGAAATTTCGGTGGTGGGGGTGACTCGACTATTGAACCCGAAATCGTGGTGTCGCTAGTATCGATGCGTGTTGTTTTGATAGTGAACACATAACCTGTGTATTGTATGATTCCACGTAAATGGTTACCGAGTGCAGTCAGTCGAGTGCTGTCAAAAATATAATAAAAAAATAATCAATCGTAAATTAAGTAATTCGCGCGCGTAAATTAAGTTAACGCTCGAAGACGTGTTAACAGGTTATACGTTTACTTTTCCATGCGAAAAACATGCCTCGGATATTTTGTCATACGCAATCGTTAACTATATTAGGTTGCGCATGAGGCAAAACGCCCTTCAAGAAAACAGGAAATTGAAAAAAAAAATTTGTTGTTAAAAAAAATTGTCCAAATTGACAAACGAATAAAGTTTTGGTCCACCCGCTATTTTGTACATTGTTCTAGATTTTTGTACCAGCACAACAGCAATTAATCGCTTGAATTTTAAGGGATAAATAATTGTTATTATAAGATTGGTCAACTCGAAATTATGTTTGCGTTCGAAGTATAAGGTGCTATCTCCATATTTATTGTGAACAAAAATAACAGTCGATGGACACGTATACATAGCACTTGCAAGCAGTAACTCCAATATATCCGTGCCATTTACAATTTATTAAAATGCGCGTCCCTTTTCTGCACCCATTTATACATTGAAGAATGTATTTTATACATAAGAGAATTAAATTGATTGATCCTCAAGAGACTCGTTTGGATTTCAATGGTAGGATCGACGGAAAATTTTCCAATTGATTACTGGATAGGTTTTTTAGATTTATACTCATCACGTTATGAGTTTGTTTATCTATCTGCGTCGAAATATCGTTAGTTTTCCAATAGCTTGTAGAAAAATGTGATTCTTAGGTCAGGCTTTAAGGCGAATGCGTGAGTATTGTTGTCTCTGTCGCACACCTCTAGCGTCGACCCCTCGATTGCAACGCCTCTAGCGTCGAGCATCGGCAAAGGAACCATGTGAACTAATGGAATTTCCAGACCTGTATGTCAGACCGTGCTATCTTCGTATTCTGGCGCAGGCGTGTCCGTAAAAGGGTCCTGAAACATGGTTCCGCATAAGCGGCGCTGCGGAAACTGGCGGACTTGTGTTAATATGTATATATATGCACGTATCTTTTGCGCATGCGTTCTTATCAGCTGTCTTCGTCATTAGCTGTCACATAAGCTGACGATTCTAATTTTCTTAACCTTAATTCATTTTATAAATAAATCTCGTGTAGCTGTCTAGTGCCTTAAGATGTTTCTACATTTAAGTCATAGTTCAATTACCCACCTAATTACGAAAAAAAACATCTAAAAAATGCCATAACAATTTATATTCGACCTAAATATAAATTCCATTCAAATGTGGTCAGGTGGTCGAGATTATAGAGTGTTAAGTATGTAGAAAATGTCGGCGACCGGAAAATGGACTTAAAAAAACTCATCAGACAAACAGCTCCTCCGCTACGCAAATTGCAATAACCCAGATTACGCAGTGAACCTATACTACAAGTTCATATATAAACACTCAAAAAGGGAGAAAGACATTAGACAATGACAACTCATCGAAAGACTTGAAGCGATACACATGAAAGTTACACCGGACATATCCTATGCATAAGCATATGGCACCACCCGCAGCGACAGTAACACACAGATTCACTATGCAGTAGCGAGCAACATCCGCAGCATCACAAGACTCACCGCTACCATTAGTCATCATCTTACATTTTATATTTATTAAAATAATATCAAGACTCAAAGATGCTGATGACAACAGCCCTGCGTCTACAATCTAACTACTAAGATTTGTTTGTTAAGTTTGATTTTACGCACAATACCCAAAAACTGTACGGCACCAAGTGAGGTACTGGTTTCGATTCTCACCTTGTAAAGTTCTTTTTTAACTTAAATTATTTGTTATGCCTTTTATCGGTAAATTAGTTTGATTATTGATTACATATGTTATAATAATCATAATAACCCAAACAAAAATAGTAATAATGCCTAAAAGCAATTATCGTTAATGTATTTATTGATGGTTTTTTGGTAACTATCCAAAAATGCATTATAAAAATTATTTACAAAGTCATAATACATTTTTTGTAGTTAAAAAAAATTTTAAGAACTTTGTAAAAATGGTCATACCAATTATTACATTAAACTAATTAGACGTAATCATACATGAAATATTTCGCGTCTGAAATAAGAATTTCGACAATCAACACTTTTAATTGCAAAAATATGTTTTTCAATGTAATAATTAATTTGTTTGTCTTTAATAAAATAGTTTCAACAAAAAAAATAGTCGTGCGGAATAATGATTCATGGTGGAACACTTTAAAATCAGCAGGAAAAAATGAAATGAAAACATGTTAAGAACATTCAAAAAATGTCCATATTTCTTCTCGCGTTGTATGTAGATTCTAGCTTTTGCCACTTGCACCGGCTATGATTATGTTGGTTTCCAAAAAATGTTCTCTTCCGTGGAGGTCCCTTAGGTGTTGCATGAGAACCTTTTGGGTACGCGTACATTTTGAGAAGCAGTAAGCTCACAACTGGCACAAGGTCAAATTTAAAGTAATTGCGACGCTCCGAATCGACAACGGTGGGCGCTACCAAGTATAGTACGACTACCAAACATAAAAGATCGGAGCAAGACGAAGTCTACTCGGCACGAACGCTCTTGACGTTTTTCCGCGAAAACTGAGGCAATTCTTGGAATTTCGCTCTACAAATTGGACACAATATTCTTAAGACATCGAAATTTGAAAAAAATCGATTTTTTTTTAATTTGTACATGGTCTTGCCCCCTTACGCATTTCCAAGTAGATTTTCACCGGATTTGCAACATGTGATTGAGCGTTGTCGTGCTGCAAAATCACTTTGTCCTATCTCTGCTTGTATAGGGGCCGTTTTTCCTTCAATCCTCGGCTCAAACGCATCAATTGTAGTCGATAGCGATTCCCCGTGATAGTTTCGTTCGGTGACGATGTTGATGCATAGCCGGCTTTACCCCACAATTTTCTACACTTAGATTTATCGTAGTGTATCTATTTTTTATCGCTTCACGATACGATCGAAATATATTTCCTTTGTTGCCGTTGAAGCAGCTGTTGACACGTGAAAAGACGCCATTCGACGTCTCTCGGCTTCAACTCGTACGGCACCCAATGCCCTTGCTTTTGAACCATTCCTAATGCTTTCAAATGTTTCGAAACTGTTGTCTGATCGACTTCTAATGATTTCGCAAGGCTCAGCTAGCATCCGACATGAGTCTTCATGAAGTAATGTCTCCAATTCTTCGTCTTCAAACTTTTTCGGTGCGCCAGAGCGTTCTTTATCTTCAACATCAAAATCATTATTTTTGAAGCATCTAAACCAATCCCTGCACGTTGTTTCCGACAGAGCATGGTCGCCGTAAGTCTCAACAAGATTTCTGTGTGCTTCAGCTGAAGATTAAAAAAAAATAAAGTAGTGCAGTAAAATTCCTGGCAAATGGTCTTTTTTTAAAGTTGCTTACACTTTGGCGAAATGACATATACTGAATTTCGAGCTTGCTCATAGTACTTCTTTACAGATGCCTTACCATCTTAAACTACATGCACGCAGTTCTGGTAATGCCATCTATTGGAAAACAGCGAGAACTCATTCATCTACCCAATCTAAAAATTTATTTTCACGAATTTAATTTATAAAAATTTCCTAGAAATATGCAAATGAATGATTAGGCGCGTAAAAGAAAACAAGGAGTTTAAAAATGTTAGCAAACGTTAAATCTCATAGAGATTACAAGATTATCTTGTTAAATTTATTTCAACGATCCGAGCTCGGGAATTCCGATTACATCTTAGCACTTACTCGCGCACACACGTTCAAGAGTATTTCACGAGTGAAATACTCTTGAACGTGTCTGTTGAATGTAGACATTTTCTATTATAGATGTGTGCACGGTATGTACGAACAGCGTAAAGAAAGTTACTGGATGAAATGTAAGTATTTGCACGGGCGTTCGAAAATGCCCGCCCGGATAATCCATTAGAGCGTCAAAATTTCCGAAGCTCTCGATTCCAAGAGATGTTCCATCGAGTTTACGTCCTTGCACCAGACGTCGAGCTGCTGCACCATACCGGCAATTTGATTACGATCGAGAACGCGCGGCTGTACCCAAGTCATGTTAACGGTACCGGCAACTTGGTCTATAGCTCCGCGTACCAGGCCCTGTGCAAGGGCCTTCATCACTAGAAGCTCGACTTCGCCAATCGGCAAACGAGTTTCTTGCGATATTTCGGTGAACGTCAGCTGGCTGCGAAGCAACGAGAAACGTAAATGAAAAAGTGAAGAAAATAAAAATAAATCCGTCCCAAGATCAAACGCTTTGTCCTTTGGGGAACAGCGACGGACATTTTTCTTTACTCAAACGGTTCTTCGTTATTCGTTGTAGAGGACGAACACATTCGATACGCACCGGTTGTTAGCTTGCCTCTTGAAAGTCATCTCCATGAGGCAGAGAAGCGATATTTTTTGCCGCAATTTAAGTTCCTGGGCTGCCAGATCCGCAACTTTGCTCCACTGTGGCTTGAGCTTTTCGAAGGCTGCTATGTCGCCGGTGTTGAAAGCGCAAAGAAGTTCCACCAGCCAATAATTCGTAGTTCCTTTTAGAGACTGTAGCACAGGATGAGCCAGCAATTCCCCGAGATTGTAAACCCCTTCGCCGAGAAGCGCGGCAAGCCCAAGGAAAAAAGCGTGTTGCTCTTGTTCTCTTTTGCTCAGCGTATCGAGCACGATGCATCCGAGATACCTGGAATAAAATTGAGACAAAATGAACACCGTATAGAAAAAATAGTTGGTACAAAACAAAAGAAAATTGAACACTGTTTTTCTTTCCTACCAACTTTCTTTCATTATTCATGTGGCTGAACCTTGTTCCGTTCATTTTATGTTCTGCTCAATTTATTTCATTATTCTTATCGCAACTCCAATTTGTTATATTAATTTACCGCTCTGCCAATTCCATTTGATTATTGTCATCATCACCACTCTCCTTTGTTTTGCAAAATATAACAAATATGTTTTAAAAGCACACAGGGTATCTAATTTTGACCAGAACTGAAATTTCATGATATTTAAGGATTTTTGAGGCAAGGCAATTTTTTCATGACTTTTAGTATGACTTTCTGGAATAAAAGTATACTTTATAATTCTTTGGTGGGACTAAATTTATACATTTTTATATTTATATTCTGATCTTTGAAACAGATGTATGTTGTATGCCAATAAAAAATATACAAAATAAACGAAAAGTCACGAAACTCTACAATTCTATGTGTAGTAAAAAATGTGAGACAAACATCATTTCAAGTTTGCCGTAAAGAAATATATATTGGGAATATCTGAAAAAATATTACATACATTTAGTGTAAGAAAAGCAGGGAATTGGTGACGGAAAAAACAAGAAAAGGTGTGAAGGTGTGGATGGAAGGAATCGATGAGGTGGCGATCTGCGGAGAGGTGATAAATATGTTAGGGGGAAAAATACAAAAAGAAATATGTGCATATGTCAGGGAAATAGAAGAGGTGTGGAATAAAAGGAGTTTGGAATTAAGGAGTGTGAGAGTGGAAGAATAAGTGGGTAGTTTAGCGAGAGATGAGTTAGATGTAAGGCTTATAGGTTTAAGGAAATGGATGAAGAGTGGGAGATGATAAGAAATGTAAATAGTGGTTGGATATGTATAAGCTTTGTAAAAAACTTGTTAAAAGTTGTGCAAATAAAACTCTATTGATTGATATTACATACATTTAGGAACTTTGAGCAATATCATTTAGTCGCTTTACACGAATAACAAAGAGAAAAAATATATTGAGATAACGAATCATTTTTTTTCTACTACCTTTTTTTCTAGTACCATAGATTGTCAAAAACCCGCGAAAATTTGAAATTATTTTGAATAAATTAATACAAAAATCGACCATGATAATGAGCGCTGCAGAGATCTTTAAAAAATTAGGTAGACTGGTAATTTTTCATGACACTTCATGACTTTTTCAGGGTCGAGTGTAATTTCATGACATTTAAGACTTTTCATGACTTTTCAGGTCGGTAGACACCCTGGCACAATTGCGTACAAAAAAAGTACTGCCTCGTAATTGCGTTATCGTAAGTTAGTTAATTGACGAAAGACATCCAACGCCGCATAGCTGCAAAGACAGAGGATATAACTGTGTACTAGGGTCGATTGAAAAGAACTTAGCCTCGATGGTCGATGGCATCACCGATCTATTGGTAGCCGGAATGGATAGTCTGATACAAAAGTGAGGGTTAGGTAAACATTATATTAAGCGTTTTCAACATTATAAGTTTTTACATCCCGATAAGATGTACAACCTACATTATAAGGAAATTTCGCAATATTTCGAAGCTTTCATCGATCGAGCGGCGAATAAACTTTTCAACGTGACTGTGGCCAGACTACCATCTCAACTAAAATTTGGGGAATTGTCTTGCGCTATCTTATGCTTTTCTCCACAACTTATTTATGCGATGAGGAATTTTTGGCTTAGCTTGTAATGAAAAACGAGTCCCCAAATCGATTGAAAGTGAGCGATGTGCATTTAGTTTCGAGCAATAATATTAGCCCCAGGGTTATACAACTCGTGAAGGAGATGCAAGCTCAAAAGTTATATTGATAAAAACGATATGTAATGTTCTAATCATTATGTTCTTATATTAAAATAGTGCCCACCCTCGGTCTATGTCACTATTATGTTTAAAGAATATGTTGAAATTTACGAAACTGAACGGTCAATATAGCTCAAATTTTTGCAAAGGGTGCATAACGTATTCGTCAACATCATATAAAAATTTCAGGCCCGCAAGTTGGATGCCTCCTCGTAATTATACCTCCTTAATGGGCTATACCAGTGTGACACTTTCAAAAAATCGATTTTTTTTGCCTATTTCGACAGTTTATACTTTCAAGAATATCCTGTAAAAACCATTTTATCTTGCAAATATCATTTTATCTTGCAAAAATCGATAGTTAAATCTTTAAACGCATTTTTCTCGAAATGAGATTTTTCAAATTCGCTGACATTGTAACTCAAAGAGCAATTATCCGATTGACTTGAAATTTGGACTGAGTACTCTTGAATATATTTACTCTACAATGACGTAGGATATTATTGATTGGATTAAAATTGACGATTTGGCATTGAAAAAAAAGACCATTTTATAGGCAAGAAAACAGACTTTTTTTTCATTACGCCATTTTGTTAGATTTTGATATTTTTCGAAAATCCTACTTCATTGTACAGGAAATACCTTCCAGTTTAACGACATTTTTTCCATTTTCGGTTTCAGCTACTCAATCGGCCGAAATCATGTCAGCAGTGGAGGAACTTTTTTGTTTTGGCACCTCCGAAGGCAGCGCATAAGTCGCTTGGATCTCAATATTTTTCTATGAAAACATTATGTAATATAGGTCAAATATAGCCAAATATATTCTTAATTTTCCGAAACATTTAATTGAGTACTTTTCTTCCAAAAAAATTCCCGAAAATCACCCAAATTTTCACACTGGTATGCCCCTTAAAATTGGCAGCGTTAACCGTTTTTTAAAGGTCAGTGGCGCCACAATAGCACGAACTACGTTCAAACCTTCAAGCTTTACGTAGATTCTGCTGCACAGAGAGAAAGTTATATTAAAAATTGTTATCGTACCATAGTATTTGCAATTTGCGTATCATAGAATTAATTTTTTATTTGAAATTGAGGCATGAATTACTGTGGTCTAAAGACTCAGAGACTTGAAGATTCAGGACACGTACAATGACGCAGTTGCATTGTGCAAAGTTTTCCCGTGAGAACTTTGCACAATGCAACTGCGTCATTGCTACCAGATACTTCGGTACACGAATACGTAGCCATTTTTTATATTATTTTTTCTCCGTTTAGCAACGTGTGCGCACAAAGCTTTAACAGGTTATGCAATGACTATTATAAAATATCGCCCTGCAGTATAAAGCAGTTGTAATAAGTGCAACATATGATTTAGGCAACGCCGTTGAGTTCATCTTTGCCCTTGACTTTTTTGAATCGTGAAAAAACCTTGAAAAGATCCCAGACAAAACGTTCTCCCAGTTTCCTAAGCTTGCTGAAATCATCCCAAATCTGGGGAAAAAATCCCTAACCTGGCAACACTGCAGTGCACAGATCGCTGGCTTTAGCCAATTTCAATATGTTGAAAGTTTCAATTAAACTTTATGTCAAGATTAACAGTTTATTATTCTTGATCCTTTGGTCTCTGCTATGAACAAAAATATTGAAGTGGTGCCAGTTCATAAAAAGGATAAAAACCACTGGTCTATATATTTAGCTGTGTTATCAGAGCAAAGCTATAGAACTGAACTCACCTCAGAGCGGTACGATAATATTCCGCGTGTTTACCCTGTAAACGGTAAAGCCTACTGGCCAAAAGATAGAATCTGCCGTGAACCGTTGTAACTCCGTCCGCATTGTCCAACATGGCTTCTACCTCATCGATGATTTTTTTAGTCTTCTCCTGATCGTTGAGTTTATCGAGAAGTATTTGTCCCGCGAGAACTTTGCACAATGCAACTGCGTCATTGTTACCGGATACTTTGGGCTCAGTTTTTTCTAGAAATGTTATCGCTTCTTGTTTGTCCTCGAATTGTACGATCACATGGGCCAGTATTTCGACGAGCGACAACGGATTTATTCTTCAAAGAAATGAAAACGTCATATATATGTATTTTTTTTGTTCTCGTAGAAATCGAGTGTAACGTCAGGTGGTGGATGCGAAACAAGCGAATGGAAAGTTAGGTTATGTCACCCTTCATCGATGAATGAAACGTTGAGTTTGGTGCACTTACTTGGTTTCAAAAGTCGACAAAAAGTTCTTGTACAATTGAACTAAATTGTCACCCTTCTGAAGCGCCGGATGCTTGACGAAAACTTCCAATTTGAGTGTGAGTTGATGCCAAAGCCTGCAAGTCACCCGGAACAAAAAAAAACAAAACGATAGTGAGCACAATATCGATAAATCACTTCTTCGTAACGTTGTATTGCATTGTGTGATTACTTTTTGTTGTAAAGCTCTCCCAATTGAACCCATTCTGCAGCCAATTCTTTGTCCTGTACGTTTTGGTTTTGGCTTAAAAATGTGCTAACATCCTTCGGAACCGCGAGGGCTGCCATGTTTATTAACAATGACCCGGCAGAATTGCCGATGCGCAGACGCTAAATTTGACCACCGTTCAAGACACGGTCACAAAACCGGGAAACTCCAATGGCGGTGGGAGGTAGATTTTTGTAGATATTTTTAAATATTAGAGTGGCCACTGAAATCGCTGCGGTCGGGTTGCTCGTTCGACGCGGGACGGCAGTTGGGAAGCTCAATAAACTTAGCCGCCGACTATGCAAATATCGAATTCTTTCCTATGCCAATCGATTGCTAGTCGTTTGTTAAAGTTTGTTAGACGAAATCCAACGTTTGTTAGACTTAATTTATTTAATAATATGAAAAACAAATTTCATGTCAAAGTTAGCCGCAAGAAAATGGTCTTGTAATGATTTCGAACTTTTCTTCGTAACCAATCGATTTTTAGCCGTTCGTTAGTGATTGTTAGTCGATTTTTATCGTTTGTTAGAGCTTAATTTTTATTTAATCGTGGAAAAACTTTTCGGCCCCGTAGCACGCTGCAAGCCGCGTGAAGTTGGCAGCATGTCCACGAGAATTCGATATTTGCATAGTCGGCGGCTAAGTTTATTGAGCTCAGTTGGGGCGGGGGTTGCGATCGATATTTGCAGAATTCGATATTTGCATAGTCGGCGGCTAAGTTTATTGAGCTCAGTTGCGGGCGGCGGGGGGGGGGGGGGGGGGTGGAAGGCATCGCTGTCTTACAATCAGGGGGCTGGCATGGCCTATCCCCTACTGTGTATAAGAATGCTATGCTTTTTGACCGCTTATTTTAGTTCCACCTGTGGCGCTAGTAGTTACCTTACAATATTCCTATTGCGCGGGCGCGAGGCCCGCACGACGTACAAAACCACCATTTTGACTTTTGGAGGTTAAACCGCGGTGCGGAATTGATGAAATTATTCGTAACCGTGCACTAATGCAGTGTATTGTGCCCGGTTGTACCTCAGGGTACCCGCAAAATATTGAAAAGGTGCATTTGTTCAACGTACCAGCCGATACTGGCATTCAAAGACCATGGAAAGAGGCTATAAATAATGACAATGTGGAAGCTGGACGAGTATACAAACATAAGTATACCCAACCATGGAGGTACGTAGGGACAATATAATTATTTATCGCCAAATAATCGGTTCTTGAAAATATTATTAGTGAATAAGTTTTTAAACGTGTTTCAGTTCTCGTTATATGAGCATGTGATAAAAGCTGGAGCTCTATTTTTAAATTGAGTAATGACTTTTTCAGAAATTTATAATTTCGTACCAAATAGTTTCGTTATCATATTTATCTTCATGATTGTTTGTTGTCACGATCATTAGTCAATAGACTAATAGTCAATCGAGAATTAATGAATAATGGATGAATTAATAAAACAATAATGGTAGCACAATAAATGGTGTGTGTTTATATTTATACCATATTATATATAACACTGACAAAGTGAAAAAGTGAAAATGTGAAAAAGTGAAAATGTGAAAAACTGAAAATGTGAAAATGTGAAAAAACTGAGAATGTCAAAATGTGAAAAAGTCAAAATGTAAAAAAGTGAAAATTCGAAAATGTGAAAATGGGAAACAGTGAAAATGTGAAAATGTAAAAAAGTGAAAAAGTAAAAATGTGAAAACATGAAATCGAGAAAGTGCGGAAATGCGAAAATGTGAAAAAGTGAAAAACTGAAAATGTAAAAAACAGAAAATGTGAAAAAGTGAAAATATGAAAAAGTGAAAATGTGAAAAAGTGAAAATTTGAAAAAGTCAAAATGTGAAAAAGTCAAAATGTAAAAAAGTGAAAATGGGAAAATGTGATGTATATATGAGAATGTGAAAGTGTGAAAAAATGAAAATGTGAAAATGTGAACAAGTCAAAATGTGAAAAAGTCAAAAGGTAAAAAAGTGAAAATGTGAAAATGGTAATATGTGAAAAATGTGAAAATGCTAAAATGTGAAAAAGTGAAAATGCGAAAAAGTGAAAATGTGCAAAATGCGAAAATGCTAAAATGTGAAAATGTAAAAAAGTGAAAATGTAAAAATGAGAAAATGTGATGTATATATGAGATTGTGAAATTGTGAAAAACAGAAAATGTGAAAAAGTGAAAATGTGAAAAAGTGAAATCGTGAAAAAGTGAAATGTGAAAAAGTGAAGGATAAAGTTCCGAAAAGCCCATACCGCTTTTTTCCTTGAAATTTTGTATACTTATGTATTTTGACGCGCTGAACACGAATGTAATAATTAAAATTGGCGCAAATTTGATTTTCAAGGTCAAAACTTGAAAAAATTGTATATTGATCTTAGAGAAAAATGTTTCCTACAAAAGTTGTAGATTATAGAAAAATACACATTTTATGTTCTATACATTTTTTGTCTAAAACAATTTTTTTTATTTTGAGAAAAACGGGATGAAACTAAATTTTGTTACGACCGAATTAGCTTTGTCCAAGTCCATTAAAACCCCAAACCCATACCAATAAAAAACCCCAAACAAACAAACCAATAAAAACCCAAACAAACCCAAACAAAACACCCAAACAAATAAATAAATAAAACCCGAACAAACAAAACCCCTACAAAAAACCCCAAACCCATACCAATAAAAAACCCCAAACAAACAAAACAAAACACCCAAACAAATAAATAAATAAAACCCCCACAAAAACCCAAAACCCATACGAATAACAAACCCCAAACAAACAAAACAAAAACACCCAAACAAAACAAAAATAGACACACCCGAACAACACACAAAGATCCATTTTCAGACATTGTACACCAGACATACCCAAACGACACATCACCCACATATTTTAGCAGCGCACAACAGACATACACAAACAAACAAATATCCATTTTCAGACATTGCACACCAAACATACCCAAACGACACATCATCCACATATTTCAGCAGCGCACAACAGACATACACGAACAACACACAAATATCCATTTTCAGACATTGTACACCAGACATACCCAAACGACACATCATTCACATATTTCAGCAGCGCACAACAGACATACACAAACAGCATATCTAAACAATACACAACAGTCATACACAAACACATTAAATACTCATATTCAGAAAACATACAACACGTACAACCGGAAAACACACAACAGGCATACTGAAAAAACAAACAAACACCCATACAGTACACGTACCCGCTATTCGGAAGCGCAGCCTTTGCTCTCCGCTTCAATGGACCGAACATACAATTTTTTTGCTTTGTGCTCTATTTTTCAGGACCGCAAAAAAACCCTTCAGTGGTTACGCGATGTCGAGCTAATCTCAAATACAAGATATTGTACAAAACATAAAAAATCCATGACTTTGCAGGAATCAAGACTGGCATGTGGCGAGTTTATTTGTCAAAAGAAAGGCAAATACAATCACTGTGCTACCGTGGCTGAAGATACTTGGTTTGAAAGATGTCACGTATCTGCACCCACCTCTATGCTCATCACGTACAGCTTCACCATCAATTTAACGTTTGAACAAACCATTCGCGAAGGTAGCATCGCGGAAGGGCAAGAAATCTCCCGAGAAACGGTTGCTGATCGCTTTTCTTTCTGCCAAGAAGTTTGTTTGGTTGCCCTTGACCAACAATTCGAAGGCGAAGGCAAAATTGGAGGCCCTGGTGAAATCGTGGAAATCGACGAATGTAAAATAGGGCGTCGAAAGTACGAAAGGGGACGTGTGGTAGAAGGCTCATGGATCCTCGGAATGATTCACAGGGGACAACCGGAAAGTTATCGTCTCGAAATTTGCCCGGATAACAAAAGAGATGAAAATACCTTGCTCTCGTTAATCCAAAAACATGTAGCGATTGGAACAGAAATTCAAACCGATTGCTGGAAAGGATATGTAAATTTAAATGATCATAGTTATATCCACAAAACTGTGAATCATTCCGAAGAGTTTGTGAATTCGGAAACCGGAGCATACACACAAAATATTGAGTCGTCGTGGCGTTGGATGCGTCGCTCTCTATCACGTGGAGGAGTTCGCAAAGAAAATCTGGCAAACCATCTTTGCGAATTTTTGTAGCGACGCCGTGTGAAGAAACTGAACATAGACCCTTTCACCCAATTCATCGCCGATATTAAAATTTGTTATCCCGGCAAAGGTAATTAAGTTTTTTTGTTTTCTTTCTCAAGATCTTACATAAAAACGAAAAAAAAAAAGCAAATAGGAAAAAAAAACAAAAAAATAAAAAGTAAAAAAAAAACAAACAAAAGGGAAAAAAAACCAAAAACAAAAAGCAAAAAAAAAAACGAAAAGTAAAAATAAACAAAAAAACCAAAAAAAACATGCACTTTAAAGACTCCAACCTTCCCGCGGTAAAGTGCGTAAGTAGACAATGTCGAAACTAATGGAGTTTTGGCAAAATGTATTTGTTAAATTTATTTCATTTTAATGTATTTGAAAACAGCATATAGTGGTCCTGAAGGAAAGAATCTTGGGAGGAGGAAAATTGGAGAAAAAGATCTATGTTAAGTTTCTTTACACGGCCCCGCCACATAAATTCGCAAAGATGGTCTGCCACATTTTCTTTGCGAACTCCTCCCCGTAATAGAATGCAACGGATCCAACGTCACAACGACTCAATATCAATATTACTGCAACAGTGTGCGTAAAATTCGATTTTACACTTCGATATCCGGGGTGTAAAATACTACTTTTTTCAATACTGTGCGTAAAAATCGATTTTACACCTTGTGGGCGTAAAATACAAAAATCGTTTTTTACGTTCAGACGTCCGACTAATACAAAGGAAAGAAAATGAGAGGGCCCTAAAATGCGGGCGTAAAAGAATAACTGAAAATTTTTTCGCCTGCATTTTATAATTTATTTCATAATCGATTGGACACCTCAACATTCTACCTTACCGACTCTACAAATTATATCTTTAATATATGTATCACTCGCTTCCATGCGTAATCATGTAATCAGTACCGCTTTGACTATCAACGATACAACACGTGCTCAGCGTTTTTTGGGTTACTTTGGGTTTGGGATTTTGGGTTTGGGTTTGTGATGAATAAATACATTTAAAAACTATGTTTAGTGTCAACCCCTCGGGGGGGGGGGGGGGGGCTCTGTCCCCTCCTCCCCCGCAAGGGACTCTGCCCCTTGAACCCGCCAGGGGGTTGCACCCCCCGGACCGCCAGCACTCCAGTACCAAATACCTTTCGCGTGCGACACACCTTCCACGTGCAAGCAGCTTCCCAATAACGAAGCTCGGAAAAGAAAACTAGAGTCGAATTCATACACTATATAAGTTACTTACATTCACGAATTTTCTACACACTGTTGCAAAAAATATCGTATGCAACGCGGGCGTACGATTTACGACCTCGTGCTGATCGGTGCAGCAGATCGGTCGTGACGAAATTTAGTATTATCCCGTTTTTCTCGAAAAAAAAATGTTTTAGCCAAAAAATGTATAGAACATATAATGTGTATTTTTCTATAATCTACAACTTTTGTAGGAAACATTTGCCTCTAAGATCAATATGCAGTTTTTTCGAGTTTTGACCTTGAAAATCAAATTTGCGCCAATTTTAATTATCATATTCGTGTTCAGCGAGTCAATATACATAAGTATACAAAATTTCAAAGAAAAAAGCGGTATGGGCTTTTCGAAACTACACCCACATTCGGTTTTAATATCACAAAAGGTCAATTCTAAAAAAAAAATCGAACATTATTTTTTTAAACTCAATTATCCTGATAGCTTGAGGTCACCGGGCATTATCATCGGATGTGGATAAAGTAGATAGCATTCATGCTGTCCAGAACGTTGCCATGTTTGCACAGCCTAGTCTTTTGTGTACTGAATTTTCGCACAAATTTGCGATTGAATACATTAATGATTTTATAACGGTGCTGTCAATCGTCATTTTCACTATGCTAAGAGTTAATCCGATTATCGGTCGAACGGTGTATGTTTTTTTTAGCTCCGTGGTAATATTTTTTAAGCAGATATAAATAATGTACTGAAAAATGATCAGAAGGTTTCCATAACAGTTCGCAAATCCCTTTTTGTAGTTTTTAGTTTCTTATTTTAAAAAAATTACGATTCCTAATTGTCGCTCATAATTTAATTAGAATACTACATATATTCTTTCGTTAAAAAAAAGCTGCTAAAACGTATCTGTTTATTTTTTTCACCGCTTTGAAGCTTAGGTGCGTACCCCTATACCACCTTACCCTAAAAACATTCTTGTGGCTCCTCCGCCTTCGTATTCGTCTGACTTGAGTCCTTTCGACTTTTTCCTCTTCCCAAGATCGAAAAATCACCTCAGAGGACGTCATTTTGAGACACTCGAAAACATTTAAACGGCTGTAGCCAATCAGCTGAAGGCTATTCCAGTATCCGAGTTCCAGCACTGCTATGAGGATTGGAAGAACCGTCTCCAGCGTCGTGTAGCTTCCCAAGGAAGTTATTTTGAGGGAGACAATATTACATTTTTATTCCACTCGAATAAAATAAGTTAAAAAAAATAATTTGCTTGGTATATGATATTTGGTATTCTCTACTTGGCATTTGATGTTCGGTATTCTTTGCTTGGTATTTGATGTTTGGTATTCTTTGCTTGGTATTTGATGTTTGGTATTCTCTGCTAAGTACCACGATCAATTAAAGAAAGCGACAATTTTAAATAGCGTATTCAGGATTAGGTGGTAAAAATACGCCCAAATAGTGGTTCAATTTTGTTTTTCATAAAGATATTTACCAAAAAGAAAATTAAACGCATGTGTGTCAGGATAACATGAAGTAGTTATATTAATATTACAGCGACGAGCTACGTCGATTTTTCGTTTAATTATCTCATTAGCGGACAATAAATATATAAGTTAATAAACATAACTGGGCTATCGACTGTAACACGGATATACGTAGATTTAATTTTTCATTCGCGATCACGGTAATTAGAAACAGTGAGAAAATGATTAAAAAAAAAAAACAAGGATTCATTTGCGCAGAAGACTGGCGATAACGGGTTAGAAGCATTTCCGATGAACAATCGACGGTCCCGATTCGTCGTATTCCTGCTTGGATATCCACATCTGTTGGAAGGTACTGAGACTCGCGAGGATCGAGCCACCGATCCAAACGGAATACTTCCTCTCGGGCGGTGCGATTATCTTTATTTTCATGGTCGAGGGAGCGAGCGCAGTGATCTCCTTTTGCATCCTGTCGGCTATACCCGGATACATCGTTGTACCACCGGACAGTACCGAGTTCGCGTAAAGATCCTTTCGTATGTCGACGTCGCATTTCATTATCGAATTATACGTTGTTTCGTGTATACCGCACGACTCCATGCCGAGGAAACTCGGTTGGAACATCGCTTCCGGGCACCGGAAACGCTCGTTGCCGATCGTAATTACCTACGAACAGTCGATAAAACGGAAATCAAGGGCGCAATTCGTTTTTTTCTTCTTTTTGCTGTGTGTGTGTGTGTGGCGAGAATTTCTTATTTTCTTTCGCGCCAGTATGACGCGGACTTTTTTCACACTTATTTCGTCATCTAGAGTTATAGAATTTAAACGGACAAGCGACAATTCGGTTATGAAGTTTTTTTTTCCATTGCAAAGATCATGTGCGGTTTTTAAAGCAAAGTATTTTTCTTTTTTTTTTTTCAACAATTAACAACGATATAGCACTTTGAAATTGTTGTTTTGTTGGGCTCGGCAAAAATGTCCCGAGAGCATCCGAAGTTATCCGGGCGCTCTGTGACGTCATCGTTCGATCGTTCGGTATGCGAACTACTCGTGTATAACGAGTATTCTGTCAACGATGGCAATGACAAAATCGTATAAGCCTCGTTTCGTTCCTCTTTATATAAATAAGACGAAAAGTGCCCCTAATAGGTATTTCTGAATGTGCCACAAGACATAAAACGTCGAAATCTGTCGTTCGATGCAGCACGATCTATCAACCCGAAATCATCGTCCACTTATTTTTGCTGTGAATACCACTTTGATGTCAGTGTCAACGTTTCTTCCCGACTAGAAATTTTACTACGGGACTGACTAGGGCCGGATCCGGCATCCGTATCCCGTACTACGGCACTGATCAGGCGGCCGGATCAGGGCTTTATCAGGCGGGTAACGCTTTTTGGCATCCGACCTGGATCCGGCTGCCGTTTACGGCCCTGATCCGGCTGCTGATTACGGCCCTGATCCGGCTGCCGTGCCTGAAATGAAAAATAAAAAAGGCAACAAATGATTAATAAAAATATTCTGGTAGTATTTTTCGTTTCCATATGCTTTACTTATATTGCTGCATATTTGATAAGTGGATTAAAACGTGTTCTGCCTCATTAAAGTTTTTGTCTAGCGACGGTTTCGAACCTACGTCTTCTAATTCTAGAGCTGAACGCGCTATCTACTTAGCCATCCGAACACTTGTAGGAATTCTCTTTTTTTCGTTGCTTATATTATCATCATTTTAAAAAATGTCAATATTTTTTTATGGCGTTGAAGTTAGCATCGAAGTTAGCAATGCAACGGAAATTAATACTTTTTGACCGCTGAATTTCTTTTTGCCTGATTAGGCACTAAAAATAAACCACACGTTTTTACGTATTCTCATTAGAGTTTTACGACTTCAATTTACAATGAAAGGCTTTTGATCATGATCAAAATAAACGAATGAAAAATGAAAAAAAAAATCGTTGCATTCCACCGATGCAAAATTCAACGTTATTTTGATTCCTTTTTTAAAGATTTTTTTTTTAAAGAACTAAATAAAGGGGAATTTGGTATTTATGAATGTATGATAATTTCGATAACAATAATAAACTCACTTATATTTTTATTTTTATCTATCTCAATTTTCTAGATTTGATCTAGATTGCCAATTGCCAATATAGGCAATCTCAATTCTCAAGATTTGTAGGCAATTCTCCCCTTGGCTCTAAAAATACCATTACAAAAATAATAGATATTATGCATGTTAATAAATAATAATAGATATTATTAATTTTGAAAGTAAAGAACATATAAATGAAGATGTATATGTATATATATATATATATATATTGTGACGTGATTTTTCAAATCGCGTCACAGAAAAAGCTACCGGTGATGCGATTACGTTCTCGTTGCCTGGGTTGAGACCCACACGTGTGTTAAGGGCCTTTTCTCCGCATGATTGTTTCGTTGCGTAGGTTTAGTGTTGTTATCGTTATGGTTATCGTGTTTTAGGTTGGCGTGCGGAACTCGGTCGAGCGGCGTGTCGCTCAACGTATCGAGCAATTCCGACCGAGGGAAGCACCCAACGAGAGTTTTCGGGGAATCGGTGCACGCCCGGCTGAGATGCCGGCGCCCCATCGAGAGGTGCATCGTGTCGAGGAGCGGGCCGTTGGATTACGGGCGGAGGCTGGAGAACTCCGTGCCGCGCTTCCGGAGGGAAGCTTTGCCCGCTCTCGCACGGTGACCCGGGGATGCGATCCCCGAGAATCTCCATGCTACCGAGGAGAAAAGGTCCCGATTTGTTACCGTTCCGTTGCGGGGTAACTCGGGCAGAAAATATAGATCCCGAAAGGAATATTCTATTAGAATATTCCAGCTCCCGAAATAATATTTCAGCTCACGAAAATTACGAGATAAGGTTTCTCGCTTAGACCAGCGTTCTCGCATGGTCCGATCGCGCG